>CAJNDT010000278.1:0-254945 GCA_905221615.1 Symbiodinium sp. CCMP2592 | reverse complement strand
CCCGGGAACTGGCAGAGCAGGGAAAGCTGCAATGGTGGTGGAAGATGCCATGGAAGGCCGTGGTCGAAAAGTTCCCTGACACGGATGCCTATAAGGAGTTTTTGGAAGGCCTTGAGGGTCCGATACCGGCCTCTGTGATCTCGCGACTGGCAACGGTCCTTGCTGCCTTTCGATCTTACGGCCGCCCCCTCGAGGGGGACAATCCTGTGGCAGGAGTCGTTGGCCCAGATGCTCACGTCTTTCGGGTCCCTGGGCAACGAATCTTGATTTTGAGCTGCGAGCTGAGGGGGCCGAGTTACGTTCGGAATCCCAATTCTGAGCATGCTGCGGTGATGTGCCACGGGACTTCCTTCCCGTCGTTGATTGGGGTTGCTGAGATCGGCGAAATTGCCGTCAATGATTACAGGGAGCAGGGCATGCCTTGCTTTGGATTCTCGGCACGCGGTGCGTTGGTCGGCATGTCCCGGGATGCGATGGAGAGCGCGGCGACCAAGTGCGCTAGCCGCACGAAGGCGCTCGGGGGCGCGATGATCATCGTGGAGTGCGAATTGCCACGGAGCACCCCTTCTGTGGAAGGGGGTAATGACATGATGCAGAGCTCTTGCCGGCTTGCCGGGACGCTGGATCGGTCAGGTCGGGGGATCACTTCTTGATCTCCCCGAAACACGCGATCGCAGTAGGGTGGCCGTGTTGAGTGGCCCTACACCTGGCGATGTGAGCATGCCTATTATTGTACGGTAATGTCAGTGTTGCCTTAGCTCGCCCAGTGGATTCCTACAGCTCATTCGTATGGTCCTGTTGGCATGGCTCACATCGGTGGTGGTAGACACTACCTTTATGAACCACGAGGAAGTGGCAGACCGTCGGGATTCGCGACATGGAAAATTAAACCGTCTCTCCCTCCTTGTAGGGGCACGGCCCGAGATGTTCAGTTTGTGAAGCTCGCTGTATACTTCGAGGGGAGATTTGCAGTGAATGCAGCATTCTTGTTGGCAATATGTTATTCATATACCGATCGGTTCAAGTTTTGACCATTTTGGTGGGGCTTAGCTTTGTGAGAGTTTTGCGATGCCTAGCCACGACCCCAGAGCGAGTGAGAATGAAGTGTTCATGCGGAGCATCACTCATGCTCGGTCGTCGCTGCCGCGGCAGCCTTGGGAACAGCCAGCTATGATGTGTATATTTGATCCATTGAAGGCGGCTTTTCCTCAGGGATTGAACCTACCTTATCAGGGCTTGCCTCGTGGGTCGCCTGTCCCTCAGACGGCAGCACAGCCTTCAGATTCCGGAACGTCTGTGACGAGTGGTCCTCATTGTCAGGCATGGACTCGTGCAGTCAAGGCGAAACGAGGGCCTAGGGCCGCGGATCGTCGCGAAGAGGCGTACCGCCGGGTCCTCACATTGCTCCATGCCTTCTCGAGTTTCTTTGACTTGTGCACCTTGATGGCTTACCTTTAAAGCCCCCTTCAAAGCCCCTTAAAGCCCCCCTTTAAAGCCCCCTTCAAAGCCCCTTAAAGCCCCCCTTCAAAGCCCTTGAAGCCCCCCTTCAAAGCCCCCCTTAAAGCCCCCTTAAGCCCCCCTTTCAAGCCCCTTTGTCAAAGCCCCCCTTTGCTCACCCCCTTAAAGCCCCTTTAAAGCCCCCCTTAAAGCCCCCCCTTAAGCCCCCCTTTGTCAAAGGGGGAGGGGTGATTCCGTAAACCTCTAAAGGGGTAGCTCTAACAGGTACCTACAGCAATGGCTGCATGCTCATACATATACATTCCGCTGCCCATTGGCTCACAGTGGTTTTACCATATTGAGACAAGACAAGCTCTCCTTGGGTAGCAAGACAAAACAACTACTGTCCGTGTGCAGGGCGCTGCCCTTTGATCCTTAGGGAATAAACTGGTCATACACCTCCTAACAAGGAGCATTTCCTTGTGGGTGTATCGGCACAGTTTTCTGGTAGCGGAGACCGGAAAGGGCCGCCCGCCTCCTAAAGTCCGCTACAGCGGTCGGCCTCGCCGAACGCTTAACCAAGCGGATAAGAGGCAGCACAATGTCGAGCTCGCATAGCGAAGCCGACGGCAGTTCCCAACCCTCCGGGGGATATGAGAACGAAGAGACCTCCCAAGGTCCAGCTACTTATGTCGCACAGTCATATGCAACATCTGACCGCATGCTTGCATCATTAGGAATAACGCCCAAGATCGCGCCTGCCTATGATGGCACCACCTCGTGGTTTGAGTATGAACAGTTGATTGACGACTGGTGCGACATAACAACGCTGGATGACACCAAAAGATGTCCGTCTCTCAAGACGAGGCTCTCCGGATTGGCCGCAGTACAAAAGGAATCACTGAACCGAGAAAGGCTTGCAGCCCCAGATGGAGTAGATTACTTCAAGAAGAAGATGCGTCCATTTTTCGTGAAAGGAGAACAGTACGTTTTCCTGTGGCGTTTCATCGGCCTATTCAAGGCATGGAAGGGCAACCAAGACTTTGTGACTTGGATTGCCAAGTTTGAGATCGTGCTACAGCGCGTGAAAAACTCATGGATGGATCTCTTACCAGAGATAGCTCTGGAGGATGCCCATCCAGATTTCATGCAAGCTGTGCAGGCAGATCAAACCTTCTTGCGCCTACAGGATGCAACCGAGAGAGACACATACGCCGCACGTTTCTTCGAAACATGGAACAAGGAACGCCTTGATAATCATCGAAGAGCGTTTCCTCTAAATGATAATCTCCTCGCTCTCCTCTTCCTAGTGCAGTCCGACCTAAATGAGATGCAACGTGAGAGGTTGGTAACAGCATTGACCAACCAAGGTCACCGAATTGAGACCTACACGTACCCTGTGGTACGGCAGACCATCTTCGATCAGTTCTCAACGACCAGAACTGGTCTGCAGGATCCCAACATTCGGCACTCTTCTCACAAGAAGGACCGCCATGGAAGGAGAGACCAACGCCGCAAACGCGGAGGTCGAAACTTCCTCATCCTCGATCAGGGTGAATACGCTGGAGTCGATGGATTCTGGCTCCAAGACGAAGACACCCTTGAGGAAGGCTTTCTTGCCGCCGAGGATGAAGAAGCTGTCTTCTGGACAGTTGATGACCATGAGGCCTTCGTTGCAAGGAGATTCAAAAAGGGAAGAAGACCAAGAATGCGTCCCGGATCACCGGGAAGAGCAAAGGGTGGCAAGCGAAAAGGAAGTGGCCGTTTTAGGTCATACCGCGGAAAAGGGAGAGCCAACCAGGCAGAACATGATCCAACTGATTCCAGCTATTTCGGTAAAGGTAAAGGAAAGGAAAAAGGAAAAGGTGGAAAAGGCAAGGGAAAAGGAAAGGACAAAGGAGATAAAGGAAGCTCCTTCAAAGGTACAAAGGCAAAAGGCAAAGGTAAGGATACAGCTAAGTCTGCCTCCTTACAAGGAGACCAAACGGGATCTCCACAGGCCTATGAAAGTTCCACCGCACCGAGCTGGGATTCATGGTATGAGGACAGTTATTATACTGACTCCAGTTGGAATTATGCCGCTTATGACGATCAAACGTCTTATACATACTATGCATCACAAGCCTCACGAAGAAAGACACGAAAAAAGAAGAGAAGAAATCAAGCAGGATCATCAGGTAGAGGCACAGATCCGAGCGCGCACCAAGAACCCGTGTACAACTCATCAGTGAGTTACGTGCCCCAGGTCCTTGAACCATCCGAGGGGCAAGGTGTTGAAACTGCAACAGCGGTGTTTCCGTTGCAGCACACCGTCCTATCTGCTCTCACAGAGCGGATCAATCTTGATAAGAACCCTACCTTTGTCATACTTGAATCAGGTTGTACTAGGGCTATGGGTTCCCGCTATGCGGTGAACAGGCTTATCAAGGCCGTGAAGCAACGTGCCCCAGGCATGATTGATTTCACTTTCTCACCTTCGAACACGAAGTTCTCTTTCGCAGATAGTGAAACAGCTCGTATCAAGGAGCGTGTAACTCTATGGTTCAACACAACTCCAAGAAGAGATACAACCATCGAGGTTCTGGATCAGGGGAGAGTTCCCATTTTGTTCTCCATCGAACAGATGAGGAATCTAAGAATGACCCTCGAGTGTAGTCCCACAGCTGACCTAGCAACGTGTGAAGCTTTCGGTTTGTATAAAACCCCTCTTCCGGTTAGTACCAATAACCATTTGGTATTGGACCTTCTAGGCTTCACTTCCACTAGGAAGTATCTCCCTAAATCAGGTACGTCGTTCAGTGCGACAGAGACTGCTCTAGGAGCTAGGAAGCCAAAGGAAGAAGGAAGATCTTATACTAGGATCCCGGAAGGTCGCTGTCCAGCCTGCGCAGGACAGAAAAGGGCTCATACGTACCTCAAAGGTTGCGACAAGGCACCTGAGGGAGCAGCTGATCCACCACCGAAGGGCATTCCAGGTAAGAAGAAGCCTCTTCCATCTGATCCGGCAGAATCGTCTGCCAAGAAACCCGATCCACCAGAACTATCTGGTGATGCTCCTGAGCCTTCCGAACCGCCGGAACCATCATCAGGCTCTAGAGATAAACCGGCAGAATCATCTGCACCGCACGAACCTCCAGAAGAAGAAAGACTTGAGGTTCCACCTGCGAAGACAAAGACTCCAAAGGGTCTTAAAAACCTTCTGAAGAAAACCCGCAAATATGCGGTCAAACCTCCTGTTGAAGAGAAGTCTACAGTCCCAGGAGCTGAAGACGGGACGGAGGTAAGACCACTTGAGTCAAGAGAATACCCGGCTCCTGGTACAGACTCACCTACAGGTGAAGAGACTGTCGCAGAACCATCGCCATCTCTTCCCATTGCTCTTCGCAGGATTCATGAGAAGCTTAAGGACCCTGTAGAACTCTATAAGCTTCACCTTAAGCACCGCCATATGAGTACGGATCAGTTCAAGCGACGCACGAAAGCCTTACAGATCCCAAAGGAGATATATGAGCTATATGACCAACTGGTAAAAAAGTGTTCAGCCTGTCAGGAACACGTGAGAGCTCCTTCAAGAGCGAAGATTTCCGGTTTAAGATCAGAGACTTTCGGTGATCTCACCTTCGTAGATCACGGTGAGCTTCCAATTCCCGGCAAGGATAGTCGCTTAATATTTTTTATTCTCTATGACGGAGCAACAAACCTGTTGACTTCCGAAGTAGTCCAGGATAAAGAAGAGCATACTACAATGTCGATTATGAATGACTACTTTGAGAAATTTCAGATCAACCCAAAGGTTGTAGTTGGAGATCAAGCATTCATGACTCCAAAAATGGAGGCTTATTACAATCGGCAGAATATCAAGCCTGTAGCAACAGGACCTGGAACACCATGGCCCACCAGGGCCGAAGCTGCTGTAAGATTGCTGAAGCATCAGATTAAGATCATACTTCAGATCCTGAAGGATGGTGACCCGCAGTATAACGGAATCACCATGAAGTATGGCAACCTCGTTCGACAAGCATGTCTGGCAAGAAACTCTTCGATTACCTACGGAGGAGTTACTCCTTTGGAAATGGCCTTTGGTAGGCGTCCTCGAGATGTTATAACACCAGAGAACGCTGATCCCAATCAGTTGACAGGTAATCCAACTGATACGGAAGTCACTGCGAGAGCCATTAAGGCGCTTGCCAACAGGGCTTACCAAGAGGCACGCCAATCTGATGATCTGCGCAGAGATCTTGCGGCCAGACTGTCAATGACCGAAGGACCTTTCTCTTTGGGAGATAAGGTTTTCTATTGGTCGGAAGATAAGTCTAAGATTGGATCAACTGGGTCCAAACATGGATCTTGGCTAAAATGAAAGGTGATCTCCGAACTCGGAGGATCCATGGTAGGTGTGGATCTTGGAAGACGCATCGTCCGCGTTAATATCTCAAAACTGAGGAAAAATTATGACATAACATCTGATGTGGAGATTCCTCTCGCGCCTGATGAGGAAACTCTGACGTCAGAAGGTTATGATCACGCAAGTTGCATGGTCACCTTTGATGCTTCCCTGCAGTCGACAGACCTAACGGTTCCGCATCAAGAGTGTCACTGGCAGGTCACCAGCACTGGGAAGATTGACTTCCTAGAACTCTAGGGTGGATCTCCCCGTATGAGTCACAAGGCTGCCCTGTCAGGTCTGCGAGTAGGTCAGCCAGTCGACTTGCGTAGTGGTCTAGATCTTGAGCAACCGCAAGGTCGCTCCAAGCTTCTTAGGATCATCAAGGAACAAGAACCTACTATTATTGTTATGTCACCCGATCACTCTCAGTGGTCTAGCTGGTACTCACAGTGGAAGAAAGGCTCTGCCAAGAGACTTTCTGTTTTAAAATTCTGTGAATCGGTCGCAGACCACCAAATGAAGCTCGGAAGTTACTTTGTTCTTGAGAACCCATACTACAGCAGGCTCTGGTCTTCACCAGAAGCAAAACGCCTGTTTTCTAATCATAAGATCAGCTATGAGGTCTGTAACCTACAGGCCTATGGCATGAAAGATCCAAAAGGATACTATGAATCGAAATCCTCGATTTTTATGCACAACCTGCCACCGCAAGTTTTAATTCCTCTCCAGAGGCCTTCTGCCAAAACGAAATCTCCAACATCTCCACCAGGAGACGAAAAGGGTATTCAAGGCTACGGTCTTAAAACGAAACTCGCACAAGTGTATCCTTATGAATTCTGTGAGACCGTTGCCTCGTGTTTGGCAAGATTCCTGAAGAGAGATACATATGCATCTCATCTTTCTTTAGTCACAGACATACTAGGATACTCTGGAGATGAATGCCTCCAGGGACTTTCGGAACTTCTTGACCAAGAGTATTCACTTTTGACAGCCAATCCTCTCAAGGATTCCAAACTCCTGCAAGATCCGAAAATCAGATCACTTGTTGCTAGAGTAAATTCCTTATCGAGTAAAACTGAATTACCATTGCATCATTCCAAACCATCACCGTCCCTTGATGCCTTGGTGTCAGACCTTACTCGCCTTAGATCAAGACTCTTACCAGGGTCTGGTTTCGAACAGTGTACTCTATACAGAGGTACATTTGGAACAGTCAAAGCACTCACAAGTGTAACTGATGGCGTTCTTGTCTTCTGGAACAAGAAGAAGCCCAATTCGACTATGACGTGTTGCTTGCCGCACCAGGTTTCCTGGAATAAAGTACACCCATCAACCTTCTCGGGGATGCTCTTCCAGATGACAGGCGGCAAGACTTCACCGTCCGTGCGAACACCGCCGGATGTTATCATGTCGGACGAAGAGGTTTCGCCGTCAGACCCGTCAGAACCCATGAGCACTAATCGTTCACGGATCACATCTGACGATGTCTCTATGCCGGAACCAGATCAGACGATGCCTCCCGGCACACCGCCGTCGCGTCCTCCACCTCCCATACCTCCACCGCGACTACCGGCCGTTTCCTCCGATGAGCCCGTGGCTCCTGCTCGGGCAAAGCCTCGCGTGCATCCGCCGCCTCGCGTTCCGTCTCCTCGGCGTCTGGGGGGTGATGTGTCGCCAAGGTCTTCATCGGAAAGGAAAGTTTCGCCTCACAAACAGAAATCACCTTTACAGGTGCCGACACCAAAACCTAAACCGAAGGCGCATCCACAGGGACCCATTCTTCCGTTACAACAAGATGAAGAAGATTCTGAAGAAGAACTGGTCCCGGACGACCCCGGACAACCGTCCGCTCCTCCTCACACCTCTGGGTCACCAGAACCGGAGAGCGATGCCGAGTCAGAAGACACAAGGTATTACTCTGATGAGGAAGGTGACCTGGTCGTAGATGAGAAGGACTGGATCCTTCTCACAGAAGAGCAGAAACTGTGCAGTAACACAGGTTCTTTCTCCATGCCTCGGTACATGCATGGCGGACCCGTAGACATCAGAGAGGTAACATCAAGAGTGAGGTCAGACAGAACACGGTATAAACCCACCAAAAGGTTCCGATCTGACATCCGTGAAGAGTATGATCTTCTCACGGAAGAGGACAAGGCCTTATCCCTAAGTTCCCCCAGGAACTCAGCAAATTTGAACCAGAAGGCACAACGGAAGGAGGCAACCGCCAAGGAAAAGCGTGAGATGAAGAAACAGTTTGATGAAGCGAAAGCAGCAGAATATCAGAGCTGGCTAGACAATGATGTCTTTGAGCTCGTCGATACACGGAAACTCGGAAACATCCGAAATTATGTCACTGGTCGATGGGTCCTGAATCTAAAAAGAGATAAGGACGGAAACTTCCTTAAGTGCAAGGCCCGATGGGTCCTAAGAGGTTTCCAGGATCGACAAAAGGACATACAGCAAACTGATAGTCCTGCTGCGAGTCGCCCAGGTTTCCGCTTGGCGATTCAACTAGCAGTAACTAGCAGCTAACAAGCTGTGGAGACTGACACACATCGACCTAAAGACTGCTTTTCTGCAGGGTGAAGCCCATGATGAGTCGAGAGACATAATCTGTCAGATTCCTCCTGAAGCAGGTTATCCTCCCTACATTGCAGCGAGGATGAAGAAACCCGCTTATGGACTTAACGATGCACCTCGAAGATGGTGGAACATCGTTGATAAGGCACTCCTGTTTTATGGCCTGGTGCCAACCCGTGCGGATCGCTGTACATATGTTCTGTATGGTAAGAAGTCTGCAACAGCAGATGCTGAGCTCAAGAAGTCTCAGCCAAAGACCATGGAATCAGCGATTGACTATCTCCTAGATCCCATAGCAGGCAACAATGCCAAGGGTAGACAGGTACATGGCGTAGTCTGTTTACATGTAGATGACCTGTGCATGGCCGGTGATGACACCTTTCGTAAGGCCGTGATTGAATCGATCAAAAAGGAGTTTGCAGTCGGTTCTGAAGACACGAACGATAGTATGTTTGTAGGACAGAGATTAGTCTGGAAGGATGCTACAGCATCGGTACCAGCACATATCTCAGTAAATCAGAACCTAGCTGTTGAAGCTCTAGAGGAAATTGTTTTTGATAAGAAGCTCAACAATGAGCAAAAATGCACACCACAGCAGCACACTGCTTACAGAAGTGTTTTAGGACAGATCAACTGGCTACAAAGCCGGACTCAAGCTCACATCTGTTATCGCTTCAGTCGGTGTGCGAGTAAGGCTGCCAAGCCTACTATCGGTGATATTCGAGAATTGAACAAGCTTGTTAGGATTTTGAAGTCTACTGAAGTAGAACTGCGTTTTTGGCCGCTGAAAGGAAATCTCAGAATCCTCGGCTACCCTGATGCTTCCTACAGGAACAATGATGACAAATCATCTCAGAGAGCACATGTTATTTTCCTTGCTGAAGATCGAAATTCAAAGCTAAAGGGAATGAAACAATCAGCAGCAGCTGCTTCTTCCAAGAAGAACGATTTCTCTGAATCCTCTATTAAGGAAACATCCTCGAGAGGTAGCCTGGTGGATTATGAGTCTCACAAGATTACGACAACGACAATGTCCACAACAGTGGCAGAGCTTAACGCACTGATGCGTTGCTTTGGTACTTGCCTGTTCCTCAAGGGACTTTGGGCAGATCTCTCATCAGAGACCGTACCCATACATATCAGAACAGATGCGAACAATCTTGTGACAACAGCAGGCACGACACAACTTCCAGAGCAGAAGGAAACTCACCACCTCATTCAGATGCTTCGTAAGGAATCCAACTCTGGATCTTTAGATGACCTAGCTCATGTAAGCTCGAAGTACTGCCTAGCTGATGCATTAACAAAGCACTCGGCGCAACGTGATGAGCTTATCAAGGCTCTGGAAACAGGGAATTTACCAGAAACAGACATTCATCCACCCTTCCGTGAACTTCTTCAACATAAAGCTTTCACTGTTCGGTGGATCATAGACAATCTCCAGAATGCCGCCACAGCGGTAGCCTTCCATGGAATTGATATCTCAACAGAGATTTACCGATTATTTTACTGCCAAGGAATATGGTGGTAGTCTCGTTTGCTGGTAGCACAACCAGGTGCTGGATTTTCTATTTAGACTGTTTTCCGTCTAAAAGAAAATTTGTGTCTGCGAGCTGCGTTTTCATTAAGATCGGACATGTTCATGAGGATTATATGTATCATCCGCAGCCGCTTTCAGCCTCGAGCCTTACAGCAATCAGCCTTTCGGGCTAACCAAGCTTTCCTGATCCTGTTTGGTCATTGTGCCGTAATGAGCACACGATCAAACTTCCGTAGCCGTGATGGACACGCCCTACCCAGGGCAGTGCAGGCGTACCATGAGCGACATCCACACATGGATAGCTCGTACCACGAGTCTCGTCGGGAAGCATCACGTCGAAACACCGAACACGGTGGACACCGAATTCACAAACGTGAGAAAAATCACGAGCCTCAATTCATCATCATGGATCACCAACAGGTGTTCAATCCGCATCCAAGAGATCTTGCTCAATTGATCTCACGATATGGCCATGCGAGTAGAGCAAGGCTCACTCTAAACTCCAGACATGGAGTCAGGCTCTATGAAGGAGTCCTTCAAGGACCATGGGACAACAGTCCCCTTGTATACTGGGATAACAATGTCGGTAATCACGCTCGTGATCCACACCAGTTCTGTACGATGCTTGCACAACACCTTCAGACAGGCATCCCACTGGAGGTAGAACAATGTGTGAGCCTTGATGGATCCGGAGAATATGACTATTCCTCCTCAGTGCCAAAACTGGCAGATGTAACAGGTCTCTCACCAGAGATGTGCTTCCACATTCTTTCCAAGACCAACAGAGTCGGAAGGTGGTTGGCACACTAAACAAGACACCTTCAGAACCAGCGCCCAGATCTCTTTGCTGGCCAACACAATTATCTTCTGGACATGTTCAAGTTGGCCGATGCAGAGCTCGCACAGTATACACCACAAGAGATCGCGCCTGGTGTCCTCCTCAACACTAAGTCTAGGTTTGTGGTCACCATGGTTTATAACAAAGATGGCAAGGCCGAAACCACAGATGCCGCCGTTAACATCCCACCGGATGCAAATGTGCTGACCATGAGCAAGATTTTCCTTTCGGCAGTGGGAGGACACGGTTCACGACGAACTCTACCAAGAGCTGAAGAACCAGATCCTGAAGAAGAGAGACCAAGGTCACACATGACCATCTCAGACTTCATGGTAACGGGGAGCAATCCTGTGCAGTCCCATGCACAGCGTCTCTCCACTAACGCGCCAAGGCCCGTCGGCATGGAGGATTTTGTTCGACAGAACAACCCTTGTTACATCATGCATGCCACGGACCTACAGGCATTATCCTCAATCCTGAGGCACGGTCTGGTACCATCAAACATCCTAGCGCAGGTGGTTACAGCACCAGATTTCCAAGCTCTCGTGAATGAAAACAGTCGTTCCAACAGGGACACTGTTCAGTTCTCAACGCTAAACCTGGCGAATCCCAATCCGACCATGTTGCGTGCCAACAAGGCACTGCTTATGGTATTCGATGCAAATAACGTAGTGAACGAAGTCACAAACCTGTGGCAGTCGCAAGTAGGGATGTTTGCTACACCAGATGTAGTGCATGCCCGTACTCTTAGCGCCGTATTCGCACCCTCCGAAACACTCTGGTTATCATCGCCATACGATGAGCTCAAGAGCATCGGACCATGGTGGGCAGACCATTGCTCCGAACAGATGCCGTCAGCGACTTACGAGTCGAAGAAATGGTGCGCAAATTACGGCCGAGAAATCGAATCGGCACTTCGAAAAGTGGCAAGGCGAAATCTGCCACCAGAGCCGCCCAAGGCTAGATCTTCTCACAAGAAGTCTTTTTCTCTGCCAAAGACAGAGGCTGACACAGCTCCAAACCTGGAGCAAACCGCTTCTGCAGGTGAGGTCCCTCCGAAAACGGAGACTACTGCAAAGGAGATCCATCCGAGATCCAAGCTCGCCCGGCAGGCCGAGGCTGACAAGGATCCGGACAGTCTTATGGGACAGCTCTGGAACTCCGACGGCACCAGAAGCGCCACCGAAGTTCTTAAGATAACGACAGGGCACAAACCTCCAGAACCTGTTCAGGATACTTCCGCCAACGTAGTTCCTCCCAAGGAAGAATCTTCTGGAACAGAGACGGAACCTGAGGAACCGGATCCTAACCAGGATCGTGACGAAGAATCAGACGATGAATCGGCATCAAGCGAAAAGAGCTCAAAATCTTCGTCATCCTCAGAACTCCGAGTTGATGTTAATCCGTCTCACAAGACGAACTCTGCACCTGTAGCGTCGGAGGAAAAGAAAGAATCTCCCACGGAAGAGATCACAGAGAAACTTAAGGAGGTCAAACTTGACCAACCAAGGCCTGAAGCAGAATATGTTCAGAGTTCAGACGAAGAGCCACAGAAACCAAAATCTCCTAAGAAGGAGAAGGAGAAATTCCTAGTTCTCTTCGATCCTGAAACAGAAAGTTATTATCGAGTCAACCGAAGCAAGCTCAACCTCGAATACGAGGAACCTGCTGATGAGGAAGATCTCGTAAGAGAACATGAGCGCATCAGCGCTCGACTTCGAGAAAATCACAAGCACCGAATCTCGAAGTCATCGTCTAACCCGGCTATGCAACAGGAAATGAAAGAGAGAATCTGGGTTAGTCGATGGAATCGAAAAATCCGAAGTCCACTCATGATCAAGGATTATGAGGCTCCTGACGAAGAGGAGTGGGACAGACCCAGAGATTCGGCATCTTCCTCCTCTGCACCTCCTACCAAGGAGAGATTTGTAGGAGTACGCAGGACAGCCATGAGTCTTAACCAAAGGATACGGCTGATGACACGACCAGATAATCCTCTCTGCGATCTTTGCAACCAGCCTACAGGCTATTTTTGCTATTCCTGTGGTACGATGGTATGTGCAGACTGTCGACTTACCCCACAGGGTAAACAACAGATGTGCGAGTGCATCTTGCCAATCGATTGCCTCGAGACCTCTAAAGTGTCAGCAGGAATGACATCAGAAGAGCGTCAGTTTTTATACGAGGCCATCCTCACACCTGAGGACGTAGATTTGGCAGTCCAGAAAATCAACATGTACTGTGACCACGCAAGGAATTTGTTCATGAGAGACCATCCAGGCGTTGATCCATGTAGCTTTGATGATATTAGGAATAATCCTCCTAATACTTACACCAGCTCCACAGAAGCTCCAACCCTGGAGGAATACAAGAGCATTAACAAGAGTCACATCAATATCAAGGACTCCAGAACAAGCCACCCGGCTTCTTTTCTCTCTCTTACTGGCCACGAAGACAAACTGGTGCTCGACGCACATTACGAGATAGTTCGTAATAGGATGGCCGGTGTCAACGAAAAGAGAGAACACATAGAGGGCTCAAACCCAGACAGCGTATCACTAAGCCTAGTGGTATGCAACTGGGGAAATATGGATCGAGCGCCGGTGCCAGCAGGGAATCCCAAAAAGAAACTCAAACCTGAGAAGGGATTCGATTACCACCCTCTTATTGACATGTGCTTCAACAATTTAGCACATATTACCCTCGTACTCGAGGCAGGAGCACTTGCGTCAAAGTATTCGATCGCAACCATGCGAAAACATGAATACAGAGGGATGCTAATTCATTCTCCTCCCAAGGAGCCTGAGGCACCCTCAATGTATATTGGAGTCAAGGGTGACCCAACAACAGACATCTCTCTCGTCCACCACTTTTACCGTCACCGAACAATGAAGCCAAAGGCTGGTGGTCCCAAGAAGCGACTGTGGGCATGCCACGGTGCGGTATGCCGCCTCACCTTTGGGTACCACAGTACCATCCCGGAGGCAAAAGAATGGGTCCACCCATATACCGGACAGAGGATGACGAGAGATGAGTTCATGAAGATTATCGGATATGACCCTCTCAAGGGTAAAAATCCTGACAAGGATGGACCCACTGATGGCTCTTACCTCTCACCAGAGGCGTGTCTGACACTGCCGGACCTCGACCCTTCGCCGGTTCTCTGTGAATGGAACGGCCATGTCGAGGGTGATGAGCCACCAGAGGAAGACTTTGAGTCATACGCAGAGATCTTCGCACAAGAAGCATCAAACGATCTTGACGAGATGTGGTGTACAAAAGGGCCTTACAAGGTCATCACCATCGCGATCGTCCATTTCAACTCATACATGACTCATAAGGAAGAACAGAGGCGCGAACTGGTGAACGCGTTCCTCAACGAGGTTCCCCCTTTCAAACCGGATGTAATTGCGGGGGATCTCAATAATATTGCGTCGAGGCTCACCTTAAAAGGTGGAGACGTTCACCCGCGAAACGGTTTGTTTTCTCTATACCTGGAGAAGAAACTTGCAGCATTCAACAGACTAGCAGGAAGGCACTCACAAGTGCGACACCTTTGCTTGAACAACTCTGACCAGCACAGACTGGCACGTGCAGATCGTCTACCGCCGGAACCGGCGAAGAAAGTTGCTGACCTCGACTGTATCAACAGTTATATCCTTGACTGGAGCAAAACGCCGCACACGGCGTCACCTAGTCCAAGAGATGCTACACCTGCCGCCGAAAGAACATACTGGGAACGAATCTCAGATATGTGGCAGGACATGAAAAAAAACAGGGATGTCGATATCCGTCTGTTTGTCTCAGTCAAGCAGTACTATTCAACTTTTTCTAACCTTGACCTATGGTTGAGCCCCTCTGACAAAGATTGGCACAGCCCTTTGGGCTTCACGATACAACCAATCCTTACAAAAGGGAAACACAACCGGTCAGATGCCCAGGTTCAGAACATCGCTGACAAGCGACAGGCTTACAAGAAGCGTAATGCTGAATACTGGGATTACAAAGACTCATTTGTGTATTCATCCGGCAACAGCTGGTACGACAAACAGCAACCACAAGGTAGCTATCACAGATATGGAAGATTCTGGGAAAGGCCACGGCCTGAACGTCCCAGCGAGCCGGAAGGCTCTCCTCCAAGAAGGAGCCAGGCATCATCGTCCTCTTCACAACAAGATCTACCAAGATCGAGATCCAGACCTCAAAGAACCAATATTGTTGACAAGTTCAACATGTCTTTGGAAGAGCTGGATGGACTAGAAGAAGAACCGTCACCAATAAAAAGTGACATCGAAGAACACGAAAGAGAAACATCAAACTTGATGTCTGCTCAGAGAGATGAAGAGGAACAAGAGGACGAATCCTCCAGCCGGAGGAGAAGAAGGAAGGCATCACGCCCACCGTCTGCTCCGAGCGGCAAGGCACTCAGAACAGCTGCAACAGCAGCGGGGTTGTCGGGCTGGTTCGGACACCGCAACCGAGGTGGAGCAAACGCAGAGTCTACCAAGACTGATGAAACTTCACTTCCAGACTCACTAACCAGTGAGCAAGACTTCTCCGTCTTCAGCATCGCGTGGAATGTGTTTCTGCTGCTAATGGGCCTACACTGGATGTGGAAGCAGTTCACCAGGGCTCCCATCAGATGTATGGACCGCCAGCAATCAAATGCAAAAGCAGCAGCGAAACGACCACCACCATTCCTCGAACCCGAGGATGAACCACAGACGCGTGAACCTTTAGGACCCAACAGGGTCAATTCCGGAGAAACAACGGATTTGCGACCTGTGTGGCACACTTCCCGAAGCGAAGTCTACCATCTTTCAGACAGCTGTTACCAGATCAAGCAAGCAAAAGATGTTTCAAAGAAGGTGCTGTGTAAAACCTGCCTCCAGGCAGTACAAGTTGCGGAGATTCGCAGGAACGATCCTTTTCAAAGAGGTGATACACGATCACGTGGCACCGAAAGGGACATTGAACGGTTTTAAACCTATGACGATGCAAGTACTACTCCTCATATGAGGCAATTATTCAGTGATGCATTGCATTCACAAATGGCCGAAGAAGCCATGCAGATTACCTATACATCAATCCCTAAGGGATCCTCGGCAAGAGCCAGAGGTACATCTGCACTCGAAAGTGCCTCATCGTCGTCAGTGCCCAAGGCAATGCCACCAGTGCCTAACAAGGCAAACATGTCACCTCCACCTAAGACTCCTCCGCCAAAGGCGAAAGGAACAGTACCTTCAGATCCTCCGAGACCAAAAGGTCCTACCAGAAGGGGAGGTCAAAATCGGCGCATTCAACGAAAAGCAGCTAGAGAAGCCCATAACAGTGGACTCTGCAACCATGCAGACGCTGCACTTGGCGAAGCCAATCAAGGCCAGGCCATTAACACTATGTGCCGACACATGGCAGTAAGACACGTCAGCTCTATCGATGCAACGGTAGAAGCAGCCGAGCAGTTTACGCAACGCGGGCAACAGCATGTAGAAACATATGATGAAGAGGAACCGTGGAGCACGGAGTTTCTACCAGTCGTGGAAGTCCTATTCAGGAACTTGAGCAGCGACGAAACAACTGTCATACATGACAATCATACGGCAACTATGCCTATTCAGAAATATCTCGACCTCCTCAGAATCGCCCAATCATTGCGAAACTCTATCCAGAGAGACAAGGAGGAAAGAAAGGATCATCTTGACACCATCCAAGATACTCTATCCAGAGTGGAAATCCTTCTAACAGCACTGAAGGATTCAAAAACAGTCTTCAATCAATTGGTCCATTCCTCACTAGAGATAGAGCGAAGACATAAAAACCTCAAAAATGTCCTTGAGACACTTTTTGACGACCAAAGCTCTGAGGAAGACCAGTCAGAATCTGACCATGAAGAAGTCCTAACTCCTTCTGCAGCACAGTACTGGAACAGCCTTCATGCCCACGCCTTATCTCCCTCAGGAGATGAAAGTGAAAGATCATGGGCGTCCTCAGACGGACAGCTTGAAAGAAGAAGGGCCGAACGGGCAAAGGCTAAGCAGCCACAACCGGCTAAAGCCGAGGCAACTCCAATCAGCTCACAAGCTGCACCAAAGGCCGAGCCAAAGGCGACTACATCCAACCATGGATATGACACTGCAGACGCCGCCTTCACCAGGGCTGAGAACAGATTACTCGGAATCTTTTCAAGTTCCGAAGAAGATCACTCAGACCCGGATGAACCACATCCGAACGTCTATGCTCGAGCCTATGATCCAAACCTGGATCCAAATCTGAGATAAGGAAAATCTCAGAGTTTCACAACAGTGACTCACAAAGCTCTAACAAGAGCACAGTGAAGGGCTGCATAATTCGATAGAAGAACATTCACCAGACCTGATCTTGTACAGACGATCTCTCTGACCAATGTGCATGAAAGAGTTCAAAAGGAGTGACTTCAACAGTGTACTTCAGTGCTATACCTAGCATAAACAATATGCTGTTTTTATCATGAGTCCAAACTCCGCAACTGTGACAGTGGGCATAATAGTATATGTGTGAATGTGCGGCCATGCTTCCGGTAAAAGAAAATTAGTGTCTGTTTGTTTGCGTAAACCTCTAAAGGGGTAGCTCTAACAGGTACCTACAGCAATGGCTGCATGCTCATACATATACATTCCGCTGCCCATTGGCTCACAGTGGTTTTACCATATTGAGACAAGACAAGCTCTCCTTGCGTAGCAAGACAAAACAACTACTGTCCGTGTGCAGGGCGCTGCCCTTTGATCCTTAGGGAATAAACTGGTCATACACCTCCTAACAAGGAGCATTTCCTTGTGGGTGTATCGGCTCACCCCCCCCCAACGCCCCCGCTTTTTTAACTGCAAATTGCCCGCTTTCTTAAGTTATCCAGCCACATGAAATCGCTTTACGAAGGTAAAAGCGAGCAAAGCAAAGCTCATATTGGAAGGTTTGCAGAGTGGGGGACTGCGCCCCTCAACCCCCCGTTGTTTAACTGCAAACTGCCCGCTTTCTTAAGTTGTCGAGTCACATGTAATTGCTATAGGGGGGTATAAGCGAGCAAAATAAAGTTCATGTTGGAAGGTTTGCAAGGAAGGGAGCTGGGCCCCCCGCCCAAAGCTTTCTTAAGCTGTCGATGAAATGATTTAAAGACGTTTTTTCTAAACGCACGACAAGGACAAAGCCACACGAAAACACTTCAGGGGATTTAAAATTCGAAGAATACAAGATTTCTCATGAATGAAACGTCTTCACCGACAGGCAAAAGGGCGAAAGCCAGATGTATTCGCTTTGGGAAGCCACAAGAGTAAGAAACAAGAAAGCAAAGGTGAAACGACAACGTGAGGCTCTGTGGAAAACAAAGACAGGGAGAAGCCACATGAATTGCCCGCTTTCTTAACTTGTCGAAACACATGACATCGCTTTAGGGGGCAAAAGCGTACAAAGCAAAGCTCATGTTGGAAGGTTTGCAAAATTGGGGGCTGCGCCCCCCCAACCCCCGGCTTTTTTAACGGCAAACAGCCCGCTTTCTTAAGTTGTCGAGCCACATGAAATCGTTTTAGGGGCGGGTAAACCGAGCAAAACAAAGTTCATGTTGGAAGGTTTGCAAATGGGGGGGTCTGCGCCGCCCCCCCGACCCCGCCGTTTTCTTCTCACGAATGAAACGTCTTCACCGACAGGCAAAAGGGCGAAAGCCAGACGTGCTCGCTTTGGGAGGGCAAGACCAAGAAAACTAAGTAAAACGAAAGCATGCATCTTTTTGGATAACGGAGAGAGGGAGAGGCACATGCAATCGCTGTAGGGGTCGTAAAAACGAGCAAAGCAAAGCTCATGTTGAAAGGTTTGCAAAGGGGGGTGCTGCGCCCCCCCCCCGCTTTTTTTTCTGCAAACAGCCCGCTTTCTTAAGTTGTCCAGCCACATGAAATCGCTTCAATATAGTGAAAGCGAGCAAAGCAAAGCTCATGTTGGAAGGTTTGCAAATGTGGCGGACTGCGCCCCCCAACCCCCCGTTGTTTAACTGCAAACTGCCCGCTTTCCTAAGTTGTCGAGCCAAATCGCTTTAGGAGGGTATAAGCGAGCAAAACAAAGTTCATGTTGGAAGGTTTGCAAGGGGGAGGGCTGAATGTCCAAAATGTATGACAAACGGTTTACCCCCTGGAAAAACGCAAGGTTACATACGCTTCGCTCGCAGTATTGTAGGTTCTTCTTGGAAATAACCAAAGACAACCACACGAAGTCCGTCCACGATGGTAAAAAATACGTTCTCCCAACAACATGAAATCCGTCGAAAATGTAAGAAAAACAAGTTTTTCCCTCGGGTTATAACCTTGATTGCTTGTAATCTCTGGGAGCAGGTAAATATCTGTCTTTAATTTGTTTTCCACATGTGTCAGAAACCTGTCACCTGCCGGCTGGTGGGGTTTGGCATCTGTGAATAATTTGTGAATAATCTGTCAACAGTTTCTGGCAGATCAATACGAAAAATCTGTTAAAAATCTGTCCCAAATCTGTCTCATCTGCACTGCTCGCTTACATGTGGTCGTGTCAGAGCCATCAAATCGAGCTGGTTTTGGAGTTTTTCGAGCAGCAGGACCACAGCATTCCTGCGTGAGCCACAGCAATGCCAACAAATGGCACTGAGCACCGGCGCACCACTTCGAGGCCAGAGCAACGGCGGGCGGGGCGGGGAGGGCGAGGCGGGCGGGGTGGACGGGGATCGGGGATTTTTGACAGATTTTTGAAACATTTTCCACGAGCTGTCGCCAGGGCCCGGGAGCCCCCGCGCAGCGCCGCGCGCCGCCCGCCGCCACGCCCCGCTTCGCCCCTGCCCGCCGGCCGGCGCAAAAGGAAAGGGACGCGGGGCCTCGGCCCAGGCCGGCGGGCTTCTCGGGACAGCCTGTGGAATCTTTTAAAAATCTGTAAAAAAATGTGGCAAAAATCTGTCTCGGCCCTGACCCTCTGCGGGGCCTCACTGGGCAGGCCCGCGGCCCCCTAAAACCCCTAGCTGTCTCGGCCCGGCTGTGGCCCGCCGCGCTCGCCCTCCGTGGGCCTCACACAGGCTGTCTGGAAGCGCTGTCGTGGGGAGTGGGGGCTGGAAGTGGAAGTGGTGTCACCGTGCTTAGAAGCACGATTTGTTGCCGTTGCTTTGTACGACGAAATTTGACTAAGCGTTGCAATGGCCTCGAAGTGCTGGCACTGCTGTGGCCAGTGCTAAGAAGTACGATTTGTCGCCTCGAAGTTGTGCCCCACTGCTAATAGGTCCGATGCGACCCCGCAGGCACCACTGAAAACACGGACAAGCAAGACACAAATATGCCACAAAAAAAACACAGAGTGGAATCCAACCCCAACCAGATGAATCACAAATAAATCACAAAAAAACAACAAATAAATCACAGATTCAAAAACCGCTGACATGGCTGACAACAGATCTGTGACAAATTGAAAACACCAATAAATGATAGATTAAATCGCAAAATAAACAATTTTCCCAAGCCAACCATTACCACAGAATCAAGGTTATTCCCCTAGAACCACACCCAATCTGCCCAAAACGCAACGAAACTCGTGTTTTCCCTAGGGAAAACCAAGGAAAATGACGCCAGTTCCGTCCAAGAAGTAAGGAAACTGGTGCTTTCCCTTGGAAAAACCAGGAACAGCAGCAAAAAAGAACAAAAACAAGACCCAAAACAAAAAAAAATACCATAAACAACAAAAATCCACCCAAACAAAACCAGACCCTGCGAATGCTAGTTCCCCATTAGCTTGGTGAAAACCCCAAGCATTAAAAGACTCTGCAGATTGTAGTTCCCCAATAGCTTGATGCAAAACACAAACAAGGCTGACCCCGCAAACTGTAGTCCACCCATTAGCTTGATGCAAAACAGAAGCAGAAGAACACACCGCAAATTGTAGTTCCCTAGTGAATTCCTGCAAAAGACAAGCAGATGAACACACCGCAAATTCTAGTTCCCTAATAGCTTCAAGCAGAACACAAGCAAAAAGAAAACCCTGCGAATTCTAGTTCCCCAAATATCGCACACGAGACAGGGGCTACGATTTGATACGGGCATTGGGTTCTGCATCTTGTGATATCACACACCAGACACGAGGTACGATTTGCTACGGGCATTGGGTTCTGCATCTTGTGATATCACACACGAGACAGGGGGTACGATTTGTTACGGGCATTGGGTTCTGCATCTTGTGATGTCTCACACGAGACAAGGGCTACGATTTGTTACGGGCTTTCGGTTCTGCATCTTGTGACATGGGATACGTTTTGTTACGTGCATTCGGTGCTGCATCTTGTGATATCCCACACGAGACACGGGGTACAGTTTAATACGGGCATTGGGTTCTGCATTTTGAGATATCATTGACGACTCAGGGGGTACGATGTGTTATGGGCATTGGGTTCTGCATCTTGTGATATCACACACGAGACAGGGGGTACGATTTGCTACGGACATTGGGTTGTGCATCTGGTGATATCACGCACGAGATGGCGGGGTACGAATTGTTACGGGCATTGGGTTCTGCATTTTGTGATATCCCACACTTGCGACAGGGGGTACGGTTTGTTGAGGGCATTGGGTTCTCCAGCTTTTGATATCACACACGAGACAGGGCGCACGATTTGTTACGGGCATGGACTTCTGCATCTTGTGATAACACACACGAGACAGGGGGTACGATTTGTTACGGGCATTGGGTTCTTTATCTTGTGATATCACATACGAGACAGGGTGTACGATTTGTTACGGGCATTGAGTTCTTTATCTTGTGGTATCACACACGGGGCAGGGGGTACCATTTGCTACGGGCATTGGTTTCTGCATCTTGTGATATCACACACGAGACAGGGAGTACGGTTTGTTACGGGCATTGGGTTCTGCATCTTAAGATATCATACACGAGACAGGGGGTACGATTTGTTACGGGCACTGGGTTCTGCATCTTGTGATATCACACTTGCGACAGGGGGTACGATTTGTTACGGGTTGGATTCTTCAGTTTGTGATATCACATACGAGACAGGCTGGTACGATTTGTTACGGGCATTTGCTTTTGCATCTTGTGATATCACACACGAGACAGGGGGTGCGATTTGTTACGGGCATTGGGTTCTGCATCTTGTGATATCACACACGAGACGGGGGTAGGCATTGGGTTCCGCATCTTGTGATAGCACACACGGGACAGGGGGTACGATTTGTTACGGGCGTTGGGTTCTGCATCTTGTGATATCACACACGAGACAGGGGTACGATTTGTTGCGGGCATTGGGTTCTGCATCTTGTGATATCACATACGAGACAGGGGGTATGCTTTGTTATGGGCATTGGGTTCTGAATCTTGTGCTATCACCACGAGACAGGGGGTACGATTTGTTACGGGCATTGGGTTCTGAATCTTGTGATATCACACGCGAGACAGGGGGTTACGATTTGTTACGGGCATTGGGTCCTGCATCTTGTGATATCACACACGAGAGAGGGAGATACGATTTGTTACGGGCATTGGGTTCTACGTCTTGTGATATCACACACGAGACAGGGGGTACGAGTTGTTACACGCATTCGGTTCTGCATCTTGTGATATCACACACGAGACAGGGGGTACGATTTGTTACTGGCATTGGGTTCTGCATCTTGTGATACCACACACGAGACAGGGGGTACGATTTGTTACGGGCATTGGGTACTGCAGCTTGTGATATCACATACGAGACAGGGGTTTCGATTTGTTACGGGCATTGGGTTCTGCATCTTGTGATAGCACACACGAGACAGGGGGTACGATTTGTTACGGGCATTGGGTTCTGCATCTTGTGATCTCGCACACGAGACAGGGGGTACGATTTGTTACGGGCACTGGGTTCTGCATCTTGTGATATCACACACGAGACAGGGGGTACGATTTGCTACGGGCATTGGGTCTTGCCGCTTGTGTCATTGCACACGAGACAGTGGGTACGATTTGTTACGGGCATGGACTTCTGCATCTTGTGCTATCATACACGTGACAGGGGGTACGGTTTTTTACGGACATTGGGTTCTCCAGCTTGCGATATCACACACGAGACAGGGGGTACGATTTGCTACGGGCATTGGGTTCAGCATCTTGTGATATCACACACGAGACAGGGGGTACGATTTGTTATGGTTATTGGGTACTGCTTCTTGTGATATCACACACGAGACTTGGGGTAAGATTCGTTACGGGCATTGGGTTCTGCATCTTGTGATATCACACACGAGACAGGGGGTACGTTTTATTGCAGGCATTGGGTTCTGCATCTTGTGATATCACACACGAGACAGGGGGTACGATTTATTATAGGCATTGGGTTCTGCATCTTATGTTATCGCACACGAGACAGGAGGTAGGATTTGTTACGGGAATTGGGTTCTGCATCTTGTGTTATCACTCACGAAACAGGGGGTACGATTTATTACGGGCGTTGGGTTCTGCATCTTGTGATATCACACACGAGACAGGGGTGCGATTTGTTACGGGCATTGGGTTCTGCATCTTGTGATATCACATACGAGACAGGGGGTACGGTTTGTTACGGGCATTGGGTTCTGCATCTTGTGATATCACACACGAGACAGGGGGGATTTGTTACAGGCATTAGTTTCTGCATCTTGTGATTTCACACACGAGACAGGGGGTACGATTTGTTATGGGCATTGGGTTCTGCATCTTTTGATATCGCACACGAGACAGGGGGTACGCTTTGTTACGGGCATTAGGTTCTGCATCTTGTGATATCACACACGAGACAGGGGGTACGATTTGTCACGGGCATTAGGTTCTGCATCTTATGATGTCGCACACGAGACAGGGTGTACAGTTTGTTACGGGCATTGGGTTCTGCATCTTGTGGTTCCATACACGAGATACGGGGTACGATTTGTTACGGGCATTGGGTTCTGCATCTTTTGATATCACACACGAGACAGGGGGTACGATTTGTTACGGGCATTGGGTTCTGCATTTGGTGATAGCACACAAAAAGACAGGGGGTAGGATTTGTTACAGGCATTGGGTTGTGCATGTTGTGATATCACACACGAGACAGGGGTACGATTCGGTACGGGCATGGGTTTTTGCATCTTGTGATATCACGAACGAGACAGGGGTAAGATTTGTGATATAACATGCGAGTCAGGGTGTACGTTTTGTTACGGGCATTGGGTTCTGCCTCTTGTAACAACGGGTACGATTTGTTACGGGCATTGGAATGTGCATCTTTCTGATTTCGCACACGAGACCTGGGGTACGATGAGTTGTGGGCATTGGGTTCTGCATCTTGTGATATCACACACGAGACGGGGAGTACGATTTGTTACGGGCATTGGGTTCTGCATCTTATGATATCACATACGAAACAGCGGGTACGATTTGCTACGGGCATTGGGTTCTGCATCTTGTGATATCACACACGAGACTCGCGGTATAGTTTATTGCAGGCATTGGGTTCTGCATCTTGTGATTTCACACACGAGACAGGGGGTACGATTTGCTAATTCGTTACGGGCATTGTGTTCTGCATCTTGTGATATCACACATGAGACAAGGGGGACGATTTGTTATTGGCATTGGGTTCTGCATCTTGTGATATCACACACGAAACAGGGTACGATTTGCTATGATCATTGGGTACTGCATCTTGAGATAACACACACGAGACAGGGGGTAAGATTCGTAACGGGCATTGGGTTCTGCATCTTGTGATATCACACACGAGACAGGGTGTACAGTTTGTTACGGGCATTGGGTTCTGCGTCGTGTGGTATCATACACGAGACAGGGGTACGATTTGTTACGGGCATTGGGTTCTGCATCTTGTGATATCACACTTGCGACAGGGGGTACGATTTGTTACGGGCATTGGGTTCTGCATCTTGGCATATCACACACGATACAAGGAGTAAAACTTCATACGGGCATTTAGTTCTGCATCTTGTGATATCACATACGAGACAGGGGGTACGATTTGATGCGGGCATTGGGTTCTGCATCTTAAGATATCACACACGAGACAGGGGGTACGATTTGTTACGGGCATTGGGTTCTGCATCTTGTGATATCACACACGAGACAGGGGGTACGATTTGTTACGGGCATTGGGTTTTGCATCTTGTGGTTTTGCACACGAGATAGAGGGGTACGATTCGTTACGGGCATTGGGTTCTGCATCTTGTGATATCACACACGAGACAGGGGGGATGTGTTACGGGCATTGGGTTCTGCATCTTGTGGTATCACACACGAGACAGGGGGTACGATTTGTTACGGGCATTGGGTTTTGCATCTTGTGATAGCACGCACGAGACAGGGGGTACAGTTTGTTACGGGCATTGGGTTCTGCATCGTGTGGTATCACATACGAGACAGGGGGTACGATTCGTTACGGGCCTGGGTTTTTGCCTCTTGTGATATCACGAACGAGACAGGGGTAAGATTTGTGACATCATATGCGAGACAGGGTGTACGATTTGTTACGGGCATTGGGTTCTACATCTTTCTGATTTCGCACACGAGACCTGGGGTACGATGTGTTATTGGCTTTTGGTTCTGCATCTTGTGATATCACACACGAGATAGGGGGTAAGACTTGCTACAGGCATTGGGTTCTGCATCTTGTGATATCACACACGAAACAGCGGGTACGATTTGTGACGGGCATTGGGTTCTGCATCTTGTGATATCACACACGAGACTGGCGGTACGATTCGTTACGGGCATTGGGTTCTGCATCTTGTGGTTTTGCACACGAGACAGGGGGTACGATTTGTTACGGGCATTGGGTTCTCCAGTTTGTCACACGAGACAGGGGGTTACGATTTGTTACTGGCATTGGATTCTGCATCTTGGGATATCACACAGAGGGTACGATTTGCTATGGTCATTGGGTTCTGCATCTTGTGATATCACACACGAGACAGGGGGTAAGATTCGGAACGGGCATTGGGTTCTGCATCTTGTGATATCACACACGAGACAGGGGTACAGTTTGTTACGGGCATTGGGTTCTGCATCTTGTGGTATTACACCCGAGACAGGGGGTACGATTTGTTACGGGCATTGGGTTCTGCATCTTGTGATATCACACACGAGACAGGGGGTACGATTTGTTACGGGCATTGGGTTCTTTATCTTATCAAAAGATGCAGAAGCAACTGCCCGTAACAAATCCTACCCCCTGTCTCGTGTGTGATATCACAAGATGCAGAACCCAATGCCCGTAACAATACGTATCCTCTGTTTCGTGTGTGATATTTCAAAAAAAGAAGAATAAAAAAACCCGTAACAAATCATAGCCCCTGTCTTGTGTGTGATATGCCAAGATGCAGGACCCAATGCCCGCAACAAATCGTACCCCGTGTCTCGTGTGCGACATCAAAAGATGCAGAACCCAATGCCCGAAACAGATCGTACCCCCTGTCTTGTGTATGATATCACAATGTGCAGGACCCAATGCCCGTGACAAATCGTACCCCCTGTCTCGTGTGTGATATCACAAGATGCAGAACCTAATGCCCGTAACAAATCGTACCCGCTGTTTCGTGTGTGATATCACAAGATGCAGAACCCAATGCCCGTAACAAATCGTGTCTCGTGCGTGATATCTCAAGATGCAGAACCCAATGCCCGTAACAATCGTACCCCCCCGTCTCGTGTGTGATATCACAAGATGCAGAATCCAATGCCCGTAACAAATCGTACCCCCTGTCTCGTGTGTGATATCTCAAGGTGCAGCACCCAAAGCCCGTAACAAATCGTACCCCCTGTCTCGTGTGTGATATCACAAGATGCAGAACCCAATGCCCGCAACAATCGTACCCCCTGTCTCGTGTGTGATATCACAAGATGCAGAACCCAATGCCTGTAGCAAGTCTTACCCTCTATCTCGTGAAGGATATCACAAGATGCAGAACCAAAAGCCAATAACAAATCGTACCCCCTGTTTCGTGTGTGATATCACAAGATGCAAAAACCCATGCCCGTACCGAATCGTACCCCTGTCTCGTGTGTGATATCACAACATGCACAACCCAATGCCTGTAACAAATCCTACCTCCTGTTTTCTGTGTGCTATCACAAGATGCAAAACCCAATGCCGTAACAAATCGTACCCCCTGTCTCGTGTGTGATATCACAAACTGGAGAACCCAATGCCCGTAACAAATCGTTCCCCCTGTCGCAAGTGTGTGATATCACAAGATGCAGAAGCCAATGCCCGTAACAAATCCTACCCCCCGGTCTCGTGTGTGATATCACAAGATAAAGAACCCAATGCCCGTAACAAGTCTTACCCCCTATCTCGTGTGTGATACACGAGACAGGGGGTTCGATTTGTTACGGGCATTTGCTTTTGCATCTTGTGATGTCACACACGAGACAGGGGGTACGATTTGTTACAGGCATTGGGTGCTGCATCTTGTGATATCACACACGAGACGGGGGGGTACGATTTGTTACCGGCATTGGGTTCTGCATCTTGTAATATCACATACGAGACAGGGGTACGATTTGTCACGGGCATTGGGTTCTGCATCTTGTGATATCCCACACGAGACAGGGGGTACGATTTGTTATGGTCATTGGGTATTGCATCTTGTGATATCACACACGAGACTTGGGGTAAGATTCGTTACAGGCATTGGGTTCTGCATCTTGTGATATCACACACGAGACAGGGGGTAAGATTCGTAACGGTTATTGGGTTCTGCATCTTGTGATGTCACACACGCGACAGGGAGTACGATTTGTTACGGGCATTTGCTTTTGCATCTTGTGATGTCACATACGAGACAGGGGGTACGATTTGTTACGGGCATTGGGTGCTGCATCTGGTGATATCACATACGAGACGGGGGGGTACGAATTGTTACGGGCATTGGGTTCTGCATCTTGTGATATCACACACGAGACAGGGGGGACGATTTGTCACGGGCATTGGGTTCTGCATCTTGTGATATCACACACTTGCGACAGGGGGTACGATTTGTTACGGGCATTGGGTTCTCCAGTTTGTGATATCACACACGACACAGGGGCTACGATTTGTTACGGGCATTAGGTTCTGCATCTTGTGATATCACACACGAGACAGGGTGGTACGATTTGTTACGGGCAATGCGTGCTGCATCTTGTGATATCATACACGAAACAGGGTGTACGATTTGTCACGGGCATTGGGTTCTGCATCTTGTGATATCACACACGAGACAGCGGGTACGATTTGTTACGGACATTGGGTTCTGCATCTTGTCGTATCACACACGAGACAGGGGGTACGATTTGTTACGGGCATTGGGTTTTGCATCTTGTGATATCACACACGAAACAGCGGGTACGATTTGTTACGGGCATTGGGTTCTGCATCTTGTGATATCACACACGAGACTGGGGGTACGATTTGTTACGTTCATTTGGTTCTGTATCTTGTGATTTCACACATGAGACAGGGGGTACGATTTGTTAATTTATTACGGGCATTGGGTTCTGCATCTTGTGATATCACAAGCGAGACAGGCGGTACGATTTGTTACGGCCATTGGGTTTTGCATCTTGTGATATCACACACGAAGCAGGGGGTAAGATTCGTTACGGGCATTGGGTTCTGCATCTTGTGATATCACACACGAGACAGGGGGTACAGTTTGTTACGGGCATTGGGTTCTGCATCTTGTGGTATCTTACACGAGACAGGGTGTACGATTTGTTACGGGCATTGGGTTCTGCATCTTGTGATATCACACACGATACAAGAGATTCGGTTCAATATGGGCATTGGGTTCTGCATCTTGGCACATCAAACACGAGATAGGGGGTAATACTTGTTACAGGCATTGGGTTCTTTATCTTGTGATATCACACACGAGACCGGGAGTACGATTTGTTACTTGCATTGGGTTCTGCATCTTGTGATATCACATACGAGACAGTGGGTACGATTTGTTATAGGCATTGGGTTCTGCATCTTGTGATATCACACACGAGACAGGGGGAACGATTTGTTACGGGCATTGGGTCCTGCACATTGTGATATCATACACAAGACAGGAGGTACGATCTGTTTCGGGCATTGGGTTCTGCATCTTTTGATGTCGCACACGAGACAAGGGCTGATATTTGTTACGGGCATTGGGTTCTGCATCTTGCGACATTGGGTACGATTTGATACAGGCATTGGGTTCTGCATCTTGTGATATCACTTAAGAGACACGGGGTACAGTTTGAGACGGGCACTGGGTTCTGCATCTTGTGATATCACACACGAAACAGGGGGCACGATTTGTTATGGGTTTTTGGTTCCGCATCTTGTGATATCACACACGAGATAGGGGGTAAGACTTGCTACGGGCATTGGGTTCTGCATCTTGTGATATCACACACGAGATCAGGGGGTACGATTGTACGGGCATTGGGTTCTGCATCTTGTGATATCACACACGAGACAGGGGGTACGGTTTCTTACGGGCTTTGGGTACTGCATCTTGAGATATCACACACAAGACAGGGGGTACGATTTGTTACGGGCATTGGGTTCTGCATCTTGTGATATCACACACGAGACAGGGGGATTTGTTACGGGCATTGGGTTCTGCATCTTGTGATATCACACACGAGACAGGGGGTACGAATTGTTACGGGCATTGGGTTCTGCATCTTGTGATATCACACACTTGCGACAGGGGGTACGGTTTGTTACGGGCATTTGCTTCTGCATATGTGATATCACACACGAGACAGGGGGTACGATTTGTTACGGGCATTGGGTTCTGCTTCTTGGGATATCACACACGAGACACGGGGTACGATTGGTTACGGGCATTGGGTTGTGCATGTTGTGATATCACACACGGGACAGGGGTTACGATTTATTACGGGCATTGGGTTCTGCATGTTGTGATATCACACACAAGATACGGGGTACAGTTTATTACGGGCGTTGGGCTCTGCATCTTGTGATATCACACACGAGATAGGGGGTAAGTCTTGTTACGGGCATTGGGTTCTGCATCTTGTGATATCACACACGAGACAGGCGGTACGATTTGTTATGGATATTGGGTTCTGCCTCTTGTGATATCACATACGAGACAGGGGGTACGATTTGTTACGGGCATTGGGTTCTTCATCTTTGGGTTCTGCATCTTGTGGTATCATACACGAGACAGGGGGTACGATTTGTTACGGGCATTTGATTCTGCATCTTGTGATATCACACACGAGACAGGCGGTACGATTTGTTACGGCCATTGGGTTCTGCATCTTGTGATATCACACACGAGATAGGGGGTACGATTTGTTACGGGCATTTGCTTCTGCATCTTGTGATATAAAACACGAGACAGGGGGTACGATTCGTTACGGGCATGGGTTTATGCATCTTGTGATATCACGAACGAGACAGTGGTAAGATTTGTGATATCACATGCGAGCCAGGGTGTACGATTTGTTACCGTTATTGGGTTCTGCCTCTTGTACTAACGGGTACGATGTATTACGGGCATTGGGCTCTGCATCTTTCTGATTTCGCACACGAAATCTGGGGGAGGATGTGTTATGGGCATTGGGGTTTGCATCTTGTGATATCACACGCGACACAGGGGGTACGATTTGTTACGGGCTTTGGGTCCTGCATCATGTGATATCACACACAAGATAGGGGGTACGCTTTGTTACGGGCATTGGGTTCTGCATCTTGTGATATCATACACGAGATAGGGGGATTTGTTACGGGCATTAGGTTGTGAATCATGTGATATCACACAGGAGACAGGCTGGTACGATTTGTTACGGGCACTGGGTTCTGCATCTTGTGATATCACACACGAGACAGGGGGTACGATTTGTTACGGGCATTGGGATCTGCATCTTGTGATATCACACACTTGCGACAGGGGGTACGATTTGTTACGGGCATTGGGTTCTCCAGTTTGTGATATCACACACGACACAGGGGCTACGATTTGTTACGGGCATTGGGTTCTGCATCTTGTGATATCACACACGAGACAGGGGGTACGATTTGTTACCGTTATTGGGTTCTGCTTCTTGTGATATCACACCCGAGACAGGGGGTACGATTTGTTACGGGTATTGGGTTCTTCATCTTGTGATATCATACACGAGACAGAGGTTAGGATTTGTTACGGGCATTGGGTTCTGCATCTTGTGATATCACACACGAGACAGGGGCTACGATTTATTACGGGCATTGGGTTCTGCATCTTGTGATATCACCTACGAGACAGGGGGTACGTATTGTTGCGGGCATTGGGTTCTGCATCTTGTGATATGACACACCAGACACGAGGTACGATTTGCTACGGGCATTGGGTTCTGCATCTTGTGATATCACACGAGACAGGGGGTACGACTTGTTACGGGCATTGGGTTGTGCATCTTGTGATGTCTCACACGAGACAAGGGCTACGATTTGTTACGGGCTTTCGGTTCTGCATCTTGTGACATGGGATACGTTTTGTTACGTGCATTGGGTGCTGCATCTTGTGATATCCCACACGAGACTCGGGGTACAGTTTAATACGGGCATTGGGTTCTGCATTTTGAGATATCATACACGAGACAGGGGGTACGATGAGTTATGGGCATTGGGTTCTGCATCTTATGATATCACACACGAGACAGGGGGTACGATTTGCTACGGACATTGGGTTGTGCATCTGGTGATATCACGCACGAAATTGCGGGGTACGAATTGTTACGGGCATTGGGTTCTGCATCTTGTGATATCACACACTTGCGACAGGGGGTACGATTTGTTACGGGCATTGGGTTCTCCAGTTTGTGATATCACACACGACACAGGGGCTACGATTTGTTACGGGCATTGGGTTCTGCATCTTGTGATATCACACACGAGACAGGGGGTACGATTTGTTACGGGCATTGGGTTCTTTATCTTGTGATATCACACACGAGGCAGGGGGTACGATTTGTTACGGGCATTGAGTTCTTTATCTTGTGATATCACACACGAGACAGGGGGTACGATTTGCTACGGGCATTGGGTCCTGCATCTTGTGATATCACACACGACACAGGAGTACGATTTGTTTCGGGCATTGGGTTCTGCATCTTGTGATATCACATACGAGACAGGGGGTACGCTTTGTTATGGGCATTGGGTTCTGAATCTTGTGCTATCACCACGAGACAGGGGGTACGATTTGTTACGGGCATTGGGTTCTGAATCTTGTGATATCACACGCGAGACAGGGGATTACGATTTGTTACGGGCATTGGGTCCTGCATCTTGTGATATCACACACGAGAGAGGGGGATACGATTTGTTACGGGCATTGGGTTTTGCATCTTGTGACTTTGCACACGAGATAGAGGGGTACGATTTGTTACGGGCACTGGGTTCTGCATCTTGTGATATCACACACGAGACAAGGGGTACGACTTGTTACGGGCATTGGGTCCTGCATCTTGTGATATCACACACAAGACAGGGGGTACGAGTTGTTACACGCATTCGGTTCTGCATCTTGTGATATCACACACGAGACAGGGGGTACGATTTGTTACTGGCATTGGGTTCTGCATCTTGTAATACCACATACGAGACAGGGGGTACGATTTGTTACGGGCATTGGCTTCTGCAGCTTGTGATATCACATGCGAGACAGGGGTTTCGATTTGTTACGGGCATTGGGTTCTGCATCTTGTGATAGCACACACGAGACAGGGGGTACGATTTGTTACGGGCGTTGGGTTCTGCATCTTGTGATCTCGCACGCGAGACAGGGGGTACGATTTGTTACGAGCACTGGGTTCTGCATCTTGTGATATCACACACGAGACAGGGGGTACGATTTGCTACGGGCATTGGGTTCTACATCTTGTGATATCACACACGAGTCAGGGGGGTACGATTTGTTCCGGGCATTGGGTCTTGCCGTTTGTGTCATTGCACACGAGACAGTGGGTACGATTTGTTACAGGCATGGACTTCTGCATCTTGTGCTATCATACACGTGACAGGGGGTACGGTTTGTTACGGACATTGGGTTCTCCAGCTTGTGATATCACACACGAGACAGGGGGCACGATTTGTTACGGGCATTGAGTTCAGCATCTTGTGATATCTCACACGAGACAGGGGGTACGATTTGTTATGGTCATTGGGTACTGCTTCTTATGATATCACACACAAGACTTGGGGTAAGATTCGTTACGGGCATTGGGTTCTGCATCTTGTGATATCACACACGAGACAGGGGGTACGTTTTATTGCAGGCATTGGGTTCTGCATCTTGTGATATCTCACTTGCGACAGGGGGTACGATTTGATATGGGCATTTGGTTCTGCATATTGTGATATTACAAACGGGCACGAGTTGTTGCGGGCATTGGGTTCTGCATCTTATGATATCACAGACGAGACAGGGAGTACGATTTGTTACGGGCAGTGGGTTGTGCATCTTGTGATATCACACACGAAACAGGGGGTACGATTTGCTACGGGCATTGGGTTCTGCATCTTATGATATCACACACGAGACAGGGGGCGCGGTTTGCTACGGGCATTGGGTTCTGCAGCTTGTGATATCGCACACGAGACAGGGGGTACGATTTGTTATGGGCATTGGGTTCTGCATCTTATGTTATCGCACACGAGACAGGAGGGGCTACGATTTGTTACGGGCATTGGGTTCTGCATCTTGTGATATCACCTACGAGACAGGGGGTACGTATTGTTGCGGGCATTGGGTTCTGCATCTTGTGATATCACACACCAGACACGAGGTACGATTTGCTACGGGCATTGGGTTCTGCATCTTGTGATATCACACACGAGACAGGGGGTACGATTTGTTACAGGCATTGGTTTCTGCATCTTGTGATTTCACACACGAGACAGGGGGTACGATTTGTTATGGGCATTGGGTTCTGCATCTTTCGATATCACACACGAGACAGGGGGTACGCTTTGTTACGGGCATTGGGTTCTGCATCTTGTGATATCACACACGAGACAGGGGGTACGATTTGTCACGGGCATTAGGTTCTGCATCTTATGATGTCGCACACGAGACAGGGTGTACAGTTTGTTACGGGCATTGGGTTCTGCATCTTTTGATATCACACACGAGACAGCGGGTACGATTTATTACGGGCATTGGGTTCTGCATCTTGTGATATCACATACGAGACAGGGGGTACGAGTTGTTACGGGCATCGGGTTCTCCAGTTTGTGATGTCACACACGACACAGGGGGTACGTATTGTTACAGGCATTGGGTTCTGCATCTTGTGGTTCTATACACGAGATACGGGGTACGATTTGTTTCGGGCATTGGGTTCTGCATCTTGTGATATCACTCACGAGACAGGGGGTACGATTTGTTATGGGCTTTTGGATCTGCATTTTGTGATAGCACACAAAAAACAGGGGGTAGGATTTGTTACAGGTATTGGGTTGTGCATGTTGTGATATCACACACGAGACAGGGGTACGATTCGGTACGGGCATGGGTTTTTGCATCTTGTGATATCACGAACGAGACAGGGGTAAGATTTGTGATATCACATGCGAGTCAGGGTGTACGTTTTGTTACGGGCATTGGGTTCTGCCTCTTGTAACAACGGGTACGATTTGTTACGGGCATTGGGTTGTGCATCTTTCTGATTTCGCACACGAGACCTGGGGTACGATGTGTTGTGGGCATTGGGTTCTGCATCTTGTGATATCACACACGAGACGGGGGTACGATTTGATATGGGCATTTGGTTCTGCATATTGTGATATTACAAACGGAACAGGGGGCACGGTTTGTTGCGGGCATTGGGTTCGGCATCTTGTGATATCACAGACGAGACAGGGAGTACGAGTCGTAACGGGCATTTGGTTCTGCATCTTGTGATATCACACACGAGACAGGAGGTACGTTTTATTGCGGGCATTGGGTTCTGCATCTTGTGATATCATACACCAGACAGGGGGTACGATTTGTTACGGGCATTGGGTTCTCCAGTTTGTGATATCACACACGAGACAGGGGGGTACGATTTATTACGGGCATTGGGTTCTGCATCTTGTGATATCACACAGAGGGTACGATTTGCTATGGTCACTGGGTACGGCATGATGTGATATCACACACGAGACAGGGGGTAAGATTCGTAACGGGCATTGGGTTCTGCATCTTGTGATATCACACACGAGACAGGGGGTATAGTTTGTTACGGGCATTGGGTTCTGCATCTTGTGGTATCACACACGAGACAGGGGGTACGATTGGCATTGGCTTCTGCATCTTGTGATATCACAAGCGAGACAAGGGATACGATTTGTTACGGGCATTGGGTTCTGCATCTTGGCATATCACACACGAGATAGGGGGTAAGACTTGTTACGGGCATTGGGTTCTTTATCTTGAGATATCACACACGAGACCGGGAAGTAGGATTGTTACGGGCATTGGGTTCTGCATCTTGTGATATCACACACGAGACAGTGGGAACGATTTGTTACGGGCATTGGGTTCAGCATCTTGTGATATCACACTCGGGACAGGGGGTACGATTTCTTACGGGCATTGGGTTTTGCATCTTGTGATAGCACACAAAAGACAGGGGGTAGGATTTGCTACAGGCATTGGGTTGTGCATGTTGTGATATCACACACGAGACAGGGGTACGATTCGGTACGGGCATGGGTTTTTGCATCTTGTGATATCACACACGAAACAGGGGGTACGATTTGTTATGGGCTTTTGGTTCTACATCTTGTGATATCACCCACGAGATAGGGGGTAAGACTTTCTACAGGCATTGGGTTCTGCATCTTGTGATATCACACACGAGACAGGGGGGTACGATTGCTACGGGCATTGGGTTCTGCATCTTGTGGTATCACACACGAGACAAGGGGTACGATTTGTTACAGGCTTTGGGTACTGCATCTTGAGATATCACACACAAGACAGGGGGTACGATTTGTTACGGGCATTGGGTTCTGCATCTTGGCATATCACACACGAGACAGGGGGTACGATTTGTTACGTGCATTGGGTTCTGCATCCTGTGATATCGCATACGAGACACTGGGTACGATTTGTTACGGGCATTGGGTCCTGCATCTTGGCATATCACACACAAGACAGGGGCTACGATTTGTTACGGGTCTTTTTTATCCCTTTTTTTTGAGATATCACACACGAAACAAAGGATACGTATTGTTACGGGCATTGGGTTCTGCATCTTGTGATATCACACACGAGACAGGGGTAGGATTTGTTACGGGCAGTTGCTTCTGCATCTTGTGATATCACATACGAGACAGGGGGTACGATTTGTTACGGGCATTTGCTTTTGCATCTTGTGATGTCACACACGAGACAGGGGGTACGATTTGTTACGGGCATTGGGTGCTGCATCTTGTGATATCACACACGAGACGGGGGGGTACGGTTTCTTGCGGGCTTTGGGTACTGCATCTTGAGATATCACATACGAGAAAGAGGTGACGTTTTGATACGGGCATTGGGTTCTGCATCTTGTGATATCACATACGAGACAAGGGGTACGGTTTGTGACGGGCATTGGATTCTGCATTTCATGACATCACACACGAGACAGGGAGTACGATTTGTTACGGGCATTTGCTTTTGCATCTTGTGATGTCACACACGAGACAGGGGGTACGATTTGTTACGGGCTTTGGGTCCTGCATCTTGAGATATCACACACGAGACGGGGGGGTACGATTTATTACGGGCATTGGGTTCTGCATCTTGTGATATCACACACGAGACAGGAGGTACGATTTGTCACGGGCATTGGGTTCTGCATCTTGTGATATCACACACGAGACAGGGGGGACGATTTGTCACGGGCATTGGGTTCTGCATCTTGTCATATCACACACGACACAGGCGGTACGATTTGCATTCGGTTCTGCATCTTGTGATATCACACACGAGACAGGGGGGTACGATTTTCTACGGGCAATGGGTGCTGCATCTTGTGATATCACACACGAGACAGGGGGTACGATTTGCTACGGGCATTGGGTTCTGCATGTTGTGATATCACACACGAGACAGGGGGTACGATTTGTCACGGGCATTGGGTTCTGCATCTTGAGATATCGCACACGAGACAGCGGGTACGATTTGTTACGGGCATTGGGTTCTGCATCTTGTGATATCACATACGAGACAGGGGGTACGATTTGTTACGGGCATTGGGTTTTGCATCTTGTGATAGCACACACGAGACAGCGGGTAGGATTTGTTTCAGGCATTGGGTTCTGCATCCTGTGATATCTTACACGAGACAGGGGGTACGATTCGTTACGGGCCTGGGTTTTTGCATCTTGTGATATCACGAACGAGAAAGGGGTAAGATTTGTGACATCACATGCGAGTCAGGGTGTACGATTTGTTACGGGCATTGGGTTCTGCCTCTTGTAACAACGGGTACGATTTATTACGGGCATTGGGTTCTGCATCTTTCTGATTTCGCACACGAGACCTGGGGTACGATGTGTTGTGGGCATTGGGTTCTGCATCTTGTGATAACACACACGAGACGGGGGTACGATTTGTTATAGGCATTGGGTTCTGCATATTGTGATATTGCAAACGAGACAGGGGGTACGGTTACCAGCGGGCATTAGGTTCTGCATCTTGTGATATCACACACCAGACAGGGGGTACTATTTGTTACGGGCATTGGGTTTTGCATCTTGTGATATCACACACGAGACAGCGGGTACGATTTGTTACGGGCATTGGGTTCTGCATCTTGTGATATCACACACGAGACAGGGGGTACGATTTGTTACGTTCATTTGGCTCTGTATCTTGCGATTTCACACATGAGACAGGGGGTACGATTTAATAATTTGTTACGGGCATTGGCTTCTGCATCTTGTGATATCACACACGAGACAGGGGGTTACGACTTGTTACGGGCTTTGGGTTTTGCATCTTGTGATATCACACACGAGACGAGGGTACGATTTGTTATAGGCATTGGCTTCTGCATCTTGTGATATCACACACGAGACAGGGGGTTACGATTTGTTACGGGCTTTGGGTTTTGCATCTTCTGATATCACACACCAGACAGGGGGTACGATTTGTTACGGGCATTGGGTTGTGCATCTTGTGATATCACACACGATACAAGAGATTCGATTTAATATGGGCATTGGGTTCTGCATCTTGGCTCATCACACACGAGATAGGGGGTAAGACTTGTTACTGGCATTGGGTTTTGCATCTTATGATAGCACACATGAGACAGGGGGTACGATTTGTTAATTTGTTACGGGCATTGGCTTCTGCATCTTGTGATATCACAAGCGAGACAAGGGGTACGATTTGTTACTGGCATTGGGTTTTGCATCTTGTGATATCACACACGAAACAGGAGGTAAGATTCGTTACGGGCATTGGGTTCTGCATCTTGTGATATCACACACGAGACAGGGGGTACAGCTTGCTACGGGCATTGGGTTCTGCATCTTGTGGTATCACACACGAGACAGGGTGTACGATTTGTTACGGGCATTGGGTTCTGCATCTTGTGATATCACACACGATAAAAGAGATTCGGTTTAATATGGGCATTGGGTTCTGCATCTTGGCTCATCAAACACGAGATAGGAAGTAAGACTTGTTCGGGCATTGGGTTCTTCATCTTGTAATATCACACACGAGACCGGGGGGTACGATTTGTTACTTGCATTGGGTTCTGCATCTTGTGATATTACATACGAGACAGTGGGTACGATTTGTTACGGGCATTGGGTTCTGCATCTTGTGATCTCGCACGCGAGACAGGGGGTACGATTTGTTACGGGCATTGGGTCCTGCACATTGTGATATCATAGACAAGACAGGGGGTACGATCTGTTTCGGGCATTGGGTTCTGCATCTTTTGATGTCGCACACGAGACAAGGGCTGATATTTGTTACGGGCATTCGGTTCTGCATCTTGCGGCATTGGGTACGATTTGTTACAGGCATTGGGTTCTGCATCTTGTGATATCACACAAGAGACACGGGGCATAGTTTAAGACGGGCACTGGGTTCTGCATCTTGTGATATCACACACGAAAAAGGGGGTACGATTTGTTACGGGCTTTTGGTTCTGCATCTTGTGATATCAGACACGACATAGGGGGTAAGACTTGCTACGGGCATTGAGTTCTGCATCTTGTCATATCACACACGAGACCAGGGGGTACGATTGTACGGGCATTGGGTTCTGCATCTTGTGATATCACACACGAGACAGGGGGTACGGTTTCTTGCGGGCTTTGGGTACTGCATCTTGAGAAATCATACACAAGACAGGGGGTAGGATTTGATACAGGCATTGGGTTCTGCATCTTGTGGCATCACACACGAGACAGGGGGATCTGTTACGGGCATTGGGTTCTGCATCTTGTGATATCACACACGAGACAGGGGGTACGATTTGTTACGGGCATTGGGTTCTGCATCTTGTGACATCACGCACGAGACAGGGGGTACGATTTGTTACGGGCATTTGCTTCTGCATCTTGTGATATCACACACGAGACATTGGGTACGATTTGTTATGGGCTTTTGGTTCTGCATCTTGTGATATCACCCACGAGATAGGGGGTACGATTTGTTACGGGCATGGGGTTCTGACTTTTGTGATATCACACACGAGACTGGGGGTAAGATTCGTTACGGGCATTGGGTTCTGCATCTTGTGATATCACACGCGAGACAGGGGGTACGATTTGTTGCGGGCATTGGGTTCTGCATCTTGTGAGATCACACACGAGATAGGGGGGTACGATTTGTTACGGGCATTGGGTTCTGCATCTTGAGATATCACACACGAGACAGGGGGTACGATTCGTTACGGGCATTGGGTTTTGCATGTTTTGATATCACACACGAGACAGGGGGTACGATTTGTTACGGTCATTGGGTTCTGCATCTTGTGATATCACACACGAGACAGGGGGTACGATTTGTTACGGGCGTTGGGTTCTGCATCTTGTGATATCACACACGAGACAGGGGTAGGATTTGTTACGGGCACTGGGTTCTGCATCTTGTGATATCACATACGAGACAGGGGGTACGATTTGTTACGGGCATTGGGTTCTGCATCTTGTGATGTCACACACGAAACAGCGGGTACGATTTGTTACGGGCATTGGGTTCTGCATCTTGTGATATCACACACGAGACAGGGGGGTACGATTTGTTACTGGCATTGGGTTCTGCACCTTGTGATATCACACACGAGACAAGGAGGTACGATTTCTTACCTGCATTGGGTTCTGCATCTTGTGATATCACACACGAGACAGGGGGTACGATTTGTTACGGGCATTGGGTTCTGCATCTTGTGTGATATCACACACGAGACAGGGGGTAGGATTTGTTTCGGGCATTGGGTTCTGCATCTTGAGATATCACACACGAGACAGGGGGTACGAATTGTTACGGGCATTGGGTGCTGCATCTTGTGATATCACACACGAGACGGGGGGTACGATTTGTTACGGGCATTGGGTTCTGCATCTTGTGATATCACACACGAGACAGGGGGTACGATTTGTCACGGGCATTGGGTTCTGCATCTTTTGATATCATACACGAGACAGGGGGTACGATTTGCATTCGGTTCTGCATCTTGTGATATCACACACGAGACAGGGTGGTACGATTTGTTACGGGCAGTGCGTGCTGCATCTTGTGATATCATACACGAAACAGGGTGTACGATTTGTCACGGGCATTGGGTTCTGCATCTTGTGATATCACACACGAGACAGCGGGTACGATTTGTTACGGACATTGGGTTCTGCATCTTGTCGTATCACACACGAGACAGGGGGTACGATTTATTACGGGCATTGGGTTTTGCATCTTGTAATAGCACACACGAGACAGGGGGTAGGACTTGTTTCAGGCATTGGGTTCTGCATCTTGTGATATCACACACGAGACAGGGGGTACGATTCGTTACGGGCCTGGGTTTTTGCATCTTGTGATATCACGAACGTGACAGGGGTAAGATTTGTGACATCACATGCGAGTCAGGGTGTACGATTTGTTACGGGCATTGGGTTCTGCCTCTTGTAACAACGGGTACGATTTATTACGGGCATTGGGTTCTGCATCTTTCTGATTTCGCCCACGAGACCTGGGGTACGATGTGTTGTGGGCATTGGCTTCTGCATCTTGTGATATCACACACGAGACGGGGGTACGATTTGTTATAGGCACTGGGTTCTGCATATTGTGATATTGCAAACGAAACAGGGGGTACGGTTTCTTGCGGGCATTGGGTTCTGCATCTTGTGATATCACACACCAGACAGGGGGTACGATTTGTTACGCGCATTGGGTTTTGCATCTTGTGATATCACACACGGAACAGCGGGTACGATTTGTTACGGGCATGGGTTCTGCATCTTGTGATATCACACACGAGACAGGGGGTACGATTTGTTACGTTCATTTGGTTCTGTATCTTGAGATTTCACACATGAGACAGGGGGTACGATTTAATAATTTGTTACGGGCATTGGCTTCTGCATCTTGTGATATCACACACGAGACAGGGGGTTACGATTTATTACGGGCATTGGGCTCTGCATCTTGTGATATCACACACGAGACGGGGGTACGATTTGTTATAGGCATTGGGTTCTGCATATTGTGATATTGCAAACGAGACAGGGGGTACGGTTTATTGCGGGCATTGGGTTCTGCATCTTGTGATATCACACACCAGACAGGGGGTACGATTTGTTACGGGCATTGGGTTTTGCATCTTGTGATATCACACACGAAACAGCGGGTACGATTTGTTACGGGCATTGGGTTCTGCATCTTGTGATATCACACACGAGACTGGGGGTACGATTTGTTACGGGCGTTGGGTTCTGTATCTTGTGATTTCACACATGAGACAGGGGGTACGATTTGTTAATTTATTACGGGCATTGGGTTCTGCATCTTGTGATATCACAAGCGAGACAACGGGTACGATTTATTACCGGAATTGGGTTTTGCATCTTGTGATATCACACACGAAACAGGGGGTAAGATTCGTTACGGGCATTGGGTTCTGCATCTTGTGATATCACACACGAGACAGGGGGTACAATTTGTTACGGGCATTGGGTTCTGCATCTTGTGGTATCTTACACGAGACAGGGTGTACGATTTGTTACGGGCATTGGGTTCTGCATCTTGTGATATCGTACACGATACAAGAGATTCGGTTCAATATGGGCATTGGGTTCTGCATCTTGGCACATCAAACACGAGATAGGGGGTAAGACTTGTTACGGGCATTGGGTTCTTTATCTTGTGATATCACACACGAGACCGGGGGGTACGATTTTTTACTTGCATTGGGTTCTGCATTTTGTGATATCACATACGAGACAGTGGGTACGATTTGTTATAGGCATTGGGTTCTGCATCTTGTGATATCACACACGAGACAGGGGGAACGATTTGTTACGGGCATTGGGTCCTGCACATTGTGATATCATACACAAGACAGGGGGTACGATCTGTTTCGGGCATTGGGTTCTGCATCTTTTGATGTCGCACACGAGACAAGGGCTGATATTTGTTACGGGCATTGGGTTCTGCATCTTGCGACATTGGGTACGATTTGTTACAGGCATTGGGTTCTGCATCTTGTGATATCACTTAAGAGACACGGGGTACAGTTTGAGACGGGCACTGGGTTCTGCATCTTGTGATATCATACACGAAACAGGGGGCACGATTTGTTATGGGTTTTTGGTTCCGCATCTTGTGATATCACACACGAGATAGGGGGTAAGACTTGCTACGGGCATTGGGTTCTGCACCTTGTTATATCACACACGAGACCAGGGGGTACGATTGTACGGGCATTGGGTTCTGCATCTTGTGATATCACACACTTGCGACAGGGGGTACGGTTTGTTACGGGCTTTGGGTACTGCATCTTGAGATATCACACACAAGACAGGGGGTACGATTTGTTACGGGCATTGGGTTCTGCATCTTGTGTGATATCACACACGAGACAGGGGGATTTGTTACGGGCATTGGGTTCTGCATCTTGTGATATCACACACGAGACAGGGGGTACGAATTGTTACGGGCATTGGGTTCTGCATCTTGTGATATCACACACTTGCGACAGGGGGTACGGTTTGTTACGGGCATTTGCTTCTGCATCTTGTGATATCACACACGAGACAGGGGGTACGATTTGTTACGGGCATTGGGTTCTGCTTCTTGTGATATCACACACGAGACACGGGGTACGATTGGTTACGGGCATTGGGTCCTGCATCTTATGATATCACACACGGGACAGGGGTTACGATTTATTACGGGCATTGGGTTCTGCATGTTGTGATATCACACACGAGATACGGGGTACAGTTTATTACGGGCGTTGGGCTCTGCATCTTGTGATATCACACACGAGATAGTGGGTAAGTCTTGTTACGGGCATTGGGTTCTGCATCTTGTGATATCACAGACGAGACAGGCGGTACGATTTGGTATGGATATTGGGTTCTGCCTCTTGTGATATCACATACGAGACAGGGGTTACGATTTGTTACGGGCATTGGGTTCTGCATCTTTGGGTTCTGCATCTTGTGGTATCATACACAAGACAGGGGGTACGATTTATTACGGGCATTTGATTCTGCATCTTGTGATATCACACACGAGACAGGCGGTACGATTTGTTACGACCATTGGGTTCTGCATCTTGTGATATCACACACGAGATAGGGGGTACGATTTGTTACGGGCATTTGCTTCTGCATCTTGTGATATAAAACACGAGACAGGGGGTACGATTCGTTACGGGCATGGGTTTGTGCATCTTGTGATATCACGAACGAGACAGTGGTAAGATTTGTGATATCACATGCGAGCCAGGGTGTACGATTTGTTACCGTTATTGGGTTCTGCCTCTTGTAACAACGGGTACGATGTATTACGGGCATTGGGCTCTGCATCTTTCTGATTTCGCACACGAAATCTGGGGGAGGATGTGTTATGGGCATTGGGGTTTGCATCTTGTGATATCACACGCGAAACAGGGGGTACGATTTGTTACGGGCTTTGGGTCCTGCATCATGTGATATCACACACAAGATAGGGGGTACGATTTGTTACGGGCATTGGGTTCTGCATCTTGTGTTATCATACACGAGATAGGGGGATTTGTTACGGGCATTGGGTTGTGAATCATGTGATATCACACAGGAGACAGGCTGGTACGATTTGTTACGGGCAGTGGGTTCTGCATCTTGTGATATCACACACGAGACAGGGGGTACGATTTGTTACGGGCATTGGGATCTGCATCTTGTGATATCACACACTTGCGACAGGGGGTACGATTTGTTACGGGCATTGGGTTCTCCAGTTTGTGATATCACACACGACACAGGGGCTACGATTTGTTACGGGCATTGGGTTCTGCATCTTGTGATATCACACACGAGACAGGGGGTACGATTTGTTACCGTTATTGGGTTCTGCTTCTTGTGATATCACACACGGGACAGGGTGTACGATTTGTTACGTTCATTTGGTTCTGCATCTTGTGATATCACACCCGAGACAGGGGGTACGATTTGTTACGGGTATTGGGTTCTTCATCTTGTGATATCATACACGAGACAGCAGCTAACCACGACACAAGAAAATGGTTTAAACAAATTTGCTTGATGTTTCCCGCGCGACTGGGACAGCCCAAAGCGTAAACCGCAAACAAATACGCTCGTCCCCTGAGGGTGGCCTTCACAGGACGGTACCAACAAAAATTTTTGTTCGCGACAAGTCTTCGAACGCCATCAATTTGTGCCGTCCCAATCGCGCCCACACGATTAAGCGAAGTGGGGTGGTCACTGCCGTTCGAAATCGCTATCGGTATCACTATCCGACACCAAGCTGAAACAAGCTGAAACAATACCTCCGGGACTTTTGTACGCAATCCGGCAGCCGTTCTGGCAGTGGTGATATGGGCAGGGGTTGTCGTAAGCCCGGCTGTAAACAAGGGCAGCATATGCCTGTTCAGCCAAAATAACGGTAGGTTTCCTTTCAAGCATCAAAGAATGAGGAGCCGCTGAACCATTGAATAAATTACACCAAAAAAATTTTCAGACCAAACTTGAAACACGCCCAAAATTGAAATCCTGCTTGTGAAAAATAAAGAACTTTTTTCTCAGCCGCAAGATTGCTGCGTGTGGGAGTGAGAATGAAATGCAGCATGTGGTTTCGAAGAGTCACCTGCACCGCATGGTGTCGTGTGGAAACAGCAAACTTTGCGAAATTCTAGAGTGCGGGGCTTGGAAATGCAAAAAATAAAAAAAGATTCTCGTTCTGAACCATGGCGCGTTTGATTTCGTTGAAGTGTGATCCACGCATGCAAATTTGTATTGCGGAATGGGTTTTGCTCGGTGGGATGTTAGGCATGGGATTGGAGGAATTACATACACATAAGTCACTGATTAAAGACGATCCTAAAATCATTGTGTCTGGGAAAAACATGATTGAAATTATCGCCGTTAGTATGCCGGATTCTTGACCAGCGGCCTACGAACACAAGAGCCCGTAGCCTGACCACGAAAATATTAAATATTGTAATAAAAAAAATTACACAGCCCAAAGCGTAAACCGCAAACAAATACGCTCGTCCCCTGAGGGTGGCCGTCACAGGACGGCACCAACAAAAACTTTTGTTCGCGACAAGTCTTCGAACGCCATCAATTTGTGCCGTCCCAATCGCGCCCACACGATAAAGCGACGTGGGGTGGTCACTGCCGTTCGAAATCGCTATCGGTAGTACTATCCGACACCAAGCTGAAACAAGCTGAAAAATAACTCCGGGACTTTTGTACGCAATCCGGCAGCCGTTCTGGCAGTGGTGGTATGGGCAGGGGTTGTCGTAAGCCCGGCTAAATGAATTCCCCCTTGTGAAAAATACAGAACTTTTTTCTCAGCCGCAAGATTGCTGCATGTGGGATTGAAAATGAAATCAGCATGTGGTTTCGAAAAGTCACCTGCACCGCGTGGTGTCGTGTGGAAACAGCAAACTTTGCGAAATTCTAGAGTGCGGGGCTTGGAAATGCAAAAATATAAAAGGATTCTCGTTCTGAACCATGTCGCGTTTGATTTCGTTGAAGTGTGAACCACGCATGCAACTTTGTATTGCGGAATGGGTTTTGTTCGGTGGGATGTTAAGCATGGGATTAACGGAATTAAATTTACGTAGTTCACTGATTAAAGATGATCACAAAATCATTTTGTTTGGAAAAACCATGAAATTTTCGCCGTTAGTATGCCGGGCTCTTGACCAGCTTCCTACGAAAACAAGAGCCCGTAGCCTGACCAAGAAAATATTAAACATTGTAAAAAAACATTCGTAATTTTCAATTGAAAATATTTTCTAATTGTTCGGATCTTTGATTTCACATTCATGTGACGTGCCGTTGCCTTGCGAAATGACTTTCGTATTGAATAGCGGCTCCAAATAGGATTCAAATTGGCTTCAAACTTCACGTAATTAATGGGTAGTCGTATTTAACATCCCACCAGTTGACAAGTAACCAGACAAAAATAAGGGTGTTTAAAAAAAGTACTCCACTTCGCTTGATGTTTCCCGCGCGACTGGGGCAGCGCAAAGCGTAAACCGCAATCAAATACGCTCGTCCTCTGTCAGTGGTTTTCACAGGACAGCACCAACAGAATTTTTGTTCCAATGTTTGGGTGTGTCTCAGGTTTAGTCTGAGACTTGATTTTTTAAAAATGATTTGGGCCCTTGTTCGCAGCCATGCTACCCTTGCCCATTCGAAGACTTCTGAAAAATAAAGAACTCTTTTTCAGCCGCAACATTGCTGCATCTGGGAGTGCGAATGAAATATAAAGTCACCTGCCACCGCGTGGTGTCCTGTGTTTGGAACGACAAACTTTGCGAAATGGGAAAGTGCGGGGCTTGGAAATGCAAAAAATAAAAAGGATTCTCGTTCTGAACCATGGCACGCAAATTTGTTTTGCGGAATGGTTTTGTTCGGTGGGATTGGCATCGGATTGGAGGAATTAAGTTCACAAATTTCGTTTAGAAAATCATGGTTGAAATTTTCGCTGGTCGTCTTCACGAGCGGCCTACGAACACAAGTCGTGGCGTTTGGGTGCAAAAGTGCATGACTTGTATTTCCTTGTAATAGCTTCGGCCAGGAGAACAAAGTTCAAGACACCATTAGAGCCCTCCCAGCTCGATTAGGTCAAGGATTTCTCGACAAGGGAGGCGCTGGACGCGGCGCCTCGCAGATTTGTATCACTCGACATTTTTTGCAACAGGCTCATGTGGCGCTCCAAGCCAGCTTCCATGTGCATTTGTAGTGGATCAAACAATATTGAATTTTGTAACCCTTTTCCAGGAAGCCGTAAGTAAAACAAACAAGGCGAAGTTTTGAGATTTCATCAACTCGATTGCGATTTCGTGTTCACACCGCATTATTTTTATCTGTGATTTTCTTTCAAAAAAAATCAAGACAATACCCAAATATCACTTCGACAACGGCTTGTGGTTACTGAAACACACAATTTGAATGGTTTTTGCATGCGCAAATGGCAACACACCAAACTTGTTTTTGCAAAGAAAAATCAAGCTCAGTCAAATACACTTCCGGCGCAATTCCCTGGTGCCACGAGCGGAGGATCGGAGGCGTTCGCAAACAAACCGTCCAGTGATTTCATTGACACGCCGCCCCGGGGAATTAATTTGACGGATGCATTGTTTACAAATCAGGAATCAGCATTTAAATATTTCGTAAGTCAAGAAATACTGGTGTGAAAAAATTATGATTTTATGATCTTTTTTAATCAGTGAATTATGTGAATTTAATTCCTCTAATCCCATGCCGTACATCCCACCGAAACCCATTCCGCAATACAAATTTGCATGCGTTGTTCACACTTCAACGAAATCAAACGCGCCATGGTTCAGAACGAGAACCTTTTTTTATTTTTTGCATTTCCAAGCCCCGCACTCTAGAATTTCGCAAAGTTTGCTGTTTCCAAACACAAGACACCGCGCGGTGGCAAGTGACTCTGCGAAACCACATATTGTATTTCATTCCACATGCAGCAATCTTGCGGCTGAAAAAACAATTCTTTATTTTCCATGATCTCATTGTGTTTGGAAAAAACATGATTGAAACTATTGCCGTTAGTATGCCGGATTCTGACCAGCGGTCTACGGACACAAGGTGTTTGATGCAAAAGCTGCGCATGACTTGTAGTTCCTTTTGAAAGCTTCGACCAGGAGAAAAAAATTTGGGACACCATTAGAGCCCACCCAGCTGGAATGGGGCAAGGATTTCTGGACGATCTTTATCACTCCACACTTTTTGCCACCGGCTCACGAAGCGCTCCAAGCCAGCTGCAATGCGCGCGACCGTTTGTAGTGGGTCAAACAATATTGAATTTTGTAACCCTTTGCCAGGAAGCCGTATGTAAAACAATCAAGGCGAAATTTTTTTCATTTCATCAACTGTCGATTGCGAATTCCTGTGTTCACACCGCAAGGTGACACATTAATTCTTTTTCTGTGATTTCTAATTGAAAAATAACAGGACGATATCCAAATTTCAATTTGACAAGGGCTTGTGGTTACTGAAACACAAATTTCAATACAATTTTAAATGGTTTTGCATGCGTAAATGGCAACCCACCCAAACATGTGTGTTTTTGCAGGGAAAAGTTAAGCTCAGTGTTTAACACTTCCGGTTTTGTAAAACGTTCCAAAACGCAATTCCCCGGTGCCATGAGCGGAGGATCGGAGGCGGTCGCAGACAAAACAAATACCTCCAGTGATTTCATTGACTCGCCGCCCCCGGGAATTCGACGGATGCATTGTTCATATATCAGGAATCAGCATTTAAATATTTCGTAACTCAAGAAATATTGCTATGAAAAATAAATCAAATATAATGATATTTTGTGAAAATGAGCCACTGGACGATGATAATTTTATTGGTTTTTCTTCAAGATGAATACATTTTGGATGAATATAGCGGGACGGGAGGGAACATCATGCTGACAAAACCCGAACACTGCAGCACGTACGTAACCTTTACTTTGGTATGGTTTCACTGCTGGTTTCTCGTAATTTTGTTTGTGTGAAGGCAGCAGGTTGATATATATTTTTTGTTTCAATTTAGTGAGATTCCGGCTTGGCCAAAATTTAAAAGTTGAAACTTAAGGACGTACTTTGGGAGTCGTTGAGGGGCGTAATTCCGTAGATTATTTTTATGAAATTTGGAGTCTTCGGAAATGATGTTTTTTAAGCAAATTGTAATTCCGGAATAGAAATAACTTTCATGCAATGATACCATAAAATCGAAAAAATTGGATGAATTTGAAAATTATTATTTTGCGGAGTGTTATTGTGAAGGTGATGCTGTGTATGCGTTTTTTAAGCCGCTCGTCAAATGAATAGTTCAACGTTCTAACCGTAGAATCTTAAATATTTTCCCCACCAGTTGAACGTTTGCCGGATTTCTTGAATAATATAAAAATCAACGATTATATTTGTTAAATATCATGTCTTTAGCCTTCTCTCTGAATCCAAATTCCGACAAAATGAAATTAATTCGATATGAATTCCATTAATAATTCAATTCCCGCTCAATTCGCATTCAGAAATCACCAAAATATATTTCTATCGAGTATCACGAAAGTATGCGTTCTTCGGGATTAAATGTAAGGAAAATTCTATTATTTGAAATTCTACTTGTTGGAAAACAGATAAGCTGATAGGCTAAGCTGATCGCAAAAATCGTGGCAGCATGAATGCTGGGAACCCAAAACAATCCAGTGCGCAGGCCGTCCGAGGTGGAAATAAATCAGTGAATTGGAAGGGATAACGATACCTCATAAAAGATCTTCTCACAACCTTCTCAGGCTTTTCCGCGGCGGTTAAGAACCATCATCTCACTGAGCGACAAGCCATTCAGTAGTTCTCCATAGCCTCAAGAGAAATATTTCTTCGCTGAGCGCGAGGCCCTTTTTAGTTGCTGATCAGCTCATGCTGACAAAATCCGCACACTGTAGCACGTACGTAACTTCGGATTTTGGTACCGTTTCACAAAAAAATTTACTTGTATATTTATTTATGAGGTTATTGTTATCTACTGGGACCGAGTGTTGGAGTCACCGAAACAAGTAGGAGTTCCGTGTCAATTTTTTCCCTCTCGCATTGCTCCGTATCAATTAAGATAAGGCGTATTTGATTTCTTAGAGGCGTGCATAAGAGATTCAAATATATATTGAAAGCTAGATATTTTCGGAGGCATTTTAGATATGGGACTGATTGATTGATATAATTTATTTGATTCTGATTAGTGAGATTCCGGCCATTGGCCGCAATTTAAAAATTCAAAATCTTAATTTGAAAGCCTTTGAAGAGCGTAAGTCCGTAGATAATTTATATGAAATTTAGAAACCTTCCGTGGTGATATTTTTATATCAAATTATAATTTATGGAATATAATAGAAAATATGTTTAAAATTAGGAGAATTTGAAAATAGCTATATTATGGAGTCTTTTTATGAAGATAATAATATATATAGAATTTAATTACTAGACTACTCATCAAATGAATAATTCAATATTCTAGGTCATAGAATACTAGAAAATTTTAATTGAAGATAAAGACGATCAAATAATATCTTCTTCAAATGAATGCATGCCAGATTCTTTTATAAGAAATTTATAAAGAGAATCGGATCAAATTAAACCTTTCGGCAAAAAATCGGAATCTTTCTAGAAATATCAAAGAATAAGAATCAACTACTATATCTATATAATATCAGATTCTACAACCTCCTCTCTATCTCCAAATTCCAATAATAAATGAAATTAATTCGATATGAATTCCATTAATAATTCAATTCCCGCTCAATTCATATTAAGAAATCACCAATATATCTTTCTATCGAATATCACGAGAATACGCGTACTTCGAATTAGATTTAAGAAATACTAATAATTGAGATTCTACTTATTGAAAAACAGATGAATATTTCCTTCGCCGCAAGATTATCATTTAATCCTTATAATAGCATTATACTTAACTAAATTGAAATTATATCTAAACTATTTAGGCTAGAACTTTAGTCTTTCGCAGAAGCATGCACAAACCTTCTGTCCCGTATATTCATTTAGATTATATTCATCTTCGTAATCCTTCACAACGATCTTTCAGAATCTAATACGTTAACGAATCATTCAAACTATACTCGCTCACTGACTCATTCTTTTATCTCGTTCACTTCTATACACGTTTACACCCTTTACGAAGAATTTGACTTCAGATATAGGATATCCGGTCTTCCAATTTTTATATACCTATTAACCACCATATTCTAGATAGTTAAAGAATTCATATTATATCATTATATCTAGTGTAATTTTGGTATCATATCTTTGCAAAAAACTATTAGGTTTTTGATTTGTGGTTTTAAAAAAAGAATATACTAAGTTACCGAAATATTGATATGCTTATTCTTGATTTGTTAATCACCGCGTATCCGTCGAACTCCCTCCGATCCGCTCCGCTCACCCCACCGCCCTCACCAAACCTCCACCCTGGCCGTTGGCGTTCTCCACTGCTGTGCAGCTGCTCCTAGACGATCCGACAAACGGTACACTACTCCGCGGTGCTGTCGAGCGTCAAACACAGGAGCAAGTCCTCGCAACTGTGCGGCTCGGGCGCATGCTTGCGCTGCGTAAGCGTGCGAGTACTATTCATAGAAATATCATTTTCAGCCATCTGGCTAGCTGGCGCGACACGTTACCGCCGCTTTCCAGGAAGCTATTAATTTAGATTGAGTTTTTGGGAAAGCAGATAGGAGGCCTTTCCAAGCTCCCCTACAGCCACGGATGCCAGCCTTACGAAACTGTCTGTCCATCGACGCTCAGTGCGTAGCAATATCTCCCCACGTAGCTTGACGATACCGGCACCGAGTATCAAATGACGCAAAGTTACGGAAGCGAGCGACAGGGAGTACGATTTGTTACGGGCAGTGGGTTGTGCATCTTGTGATATCACACACGAAACAGGGGGTACGATTTGCTACGGGCATTGGGTTCTGCATCTTATGATATCACACACGAGACAGGGGGCGCGGTTTGCTACGGGCATTGGGTTCTGCATCTTGTGATATCGCACACGAGACAGGGGGTACGATTTGTTATGGGCATTGGGTTCTGCATCTTATGTTATCGCACACGAGACAGGAGGTAGGATTTGTTACGGGAATTGGGTTCTACATCTTGTGTTATCACTCACGAAACAGGGGGTACGATTTATTACGGGCGTTGGGTTCTGCATCTTGTGATATCTCACACGAGACAGGGGTGCGATTTGTTACGGGCTTTGGGTTTTGCATCTTGTGATAGCACACACGCGACAGGGGGTAGGATTTGTTACAGGCATTGGGTTCTGCATCTTGTGATATCACACACGAGACAGGGGGTACGATTTGTTACAGGCATTGGTTTCTGCATCTTGTGATATCACACACTAGACAGGGGGTACGATTTGTTATGGGCATTGGGTTCTGCATCTTTCGATATCACACACGAGACAGGGGGTACGCTTTGTTACGGGCATTGGGTTCTGCATCTTGTGATATCACACACGAGACAGGGGGTACGATTTGTCACGGGCATTAGGTTCTGCATCTTATGATGTCGCACACGAGACAGGGTGTACAGTTTGTTACGGGCATTGGGTTCTGCATCTTTTGATATCACACACGAGACAGCGGGTACGATTTATTACGGGCATTGGGTTCTGCATCTTGTGATATCACATACGAGACAGGGGGTACGAGTTGTTACGGGCATCGGGTTCTCCAGTTTGTGATGTCACACACGACACAGGGGGTACGTATTGTTACAGGCATTGGGTTCTGCATCTTGTGGTTCTATACACGAGATACGGGGTACGATTTGTTTCGGGCATTGGGTTCTGCATCTTGTGATATCACTCACGAGACAGGGGGTACGATTTGTTATGGGCTTTTGGATCTGCATTTTGTGATAGCACACAAAAAACAGGGGGTAGGATTTGTTACAGGTATTGGGTTGTGCATGTTGTGATATCACACACGAGACAGGGGTACGATTCGGTACGGGCATGGGTTTTTGCATCTTGTGATATCACGAACGAGACAGGGGTAAGATTTGTGATATCACATGCGAGTCAGGGTGTACGTTTTGTTACGGGCATTGGGTTCTGCCTCTTGTAACAACGGGTACGATTTGTTACGGGCATTGGGTTGTGCATCTTTCTGATTTCGCACACGAGACCTGGGGTACGATGTGTTGTGGGCATTGGGTTCTGCATCTTGTGATATCACACACGAGACGGGGGTACGATTTGATATGGGCATTTGGTTCTGCATATTGTGATATTGCAAACGGAACAGGGGGCACGGTTTGTTGCGGGCATTGGGTTCGGCATCTTGTGATATCACAGACGAGACAGGGAGTACGAGTCGTAACGGGCATTTGGTTCTGCATCTTGTGATATCACACACGAGACAGGGGGTACGTTTTATTGCGGGCATTGGGTTCTGCATCTTGTGATATCATACACCAGACAGGGGGTACGATTTGTTATGGGCATTGGGTTCTCCAGTTTGTGATATCACACACGAGACAGGGGGGTACGATTTATTACGGGCATTGGGTTCTGCATCTTGTGATATCACACAGAGGGTACGATTTGCTATGGTCACTGGGTACTGCATCTTGTGATATCACACACGAGACAGGGGGTAAGATTCGTAACGGGCATTGGGTTCTGCATCTTGTGATATCACACACGAGACAGGGGGTATAGTTTGTTACGGGCATTGGGTTCTGCATCTTGTGGTATCACACACGAGACAGGGGGTACGATTTATTACGGGCATTGGCTTCTGCATCTTGTGATATCACAAGCGAGACAAGGGATACGATTTGTTACGGGCATTGGGTTCTGCATCTTGGCATATCACACACGAGATAGGGGGTAAGACTTGTTACGGGCATTGGGTTCTTTATCTTGAGATATCACACACGAGACCGGGGGGTAGGATTGTTACGGGCATTGGGTTCTGCATCTTGTGATATCACACACGAGACAGTGGGAACGATTTGTTACGGGCATTGGGTTCAGCATCTTGTGATATCACACTCGGGACAGCGGGTACGATTTCTTACGGGCATTGGGTTTTGCATCTTGTGATAGCACACAAAAGACAGGGGGTAGGATTTGCTACAGGCATTGGGTTGTGCATGTTGTGATATCACACACGAGACAGGGGTACGATTCGGTACGGGCATGGGTTTTTGCATCTTGTGATATCACACACGCAACAGGGGATACGATTTGTTATGGGCTTTTGGTTCTACGTCTTGTGATATCACCCACGAGATAGGGGGTAAGACTTTCTACAGGCATTGGGTTCTGCATCTTGTGATATCACACACGAGACAGGGGGGTACGATTGTTACGGGCATTGGGTTCTGCATCTTGTGATATCACACACGAGACAGGGGGTACGATTTGTTACAGGCTTTGGGTACGGCATCTTGAGATATCACACACAAGACAGGGGGTACGATTTGTTACGGGCATTGGGTTCTGCATCTTGGCATATCACACACGAGACAGGGGGTACGATTTGTTACGTGCATTGGGTTCTGCATCCTGTGATATCGCACACGAGACACGGGGTACGATTTGTTACGGGCATTGGGTCCTGCATCTTGGCATATCACACACAAGACAGGTGCTACGATTTGTTACGGGTCTTTTTTATCCCTTTTTTTTGAGATATCACACACGAAACAAAGGATACGTATTGTTACGGGCATCGGGTTCTGCATCTTGTGATATCACACACGAGACAGGGGGTAGGATTTGTTACGGGCAGTTGCTTCTGCATCTTTTGATATCACCCACGGAACAGGGGGTACGATTTGTTACGGGCATTTGCTTTTGCATCTTGTGATGTCGCACACGAGACAGGGGGTACGATTTGTTACGGGCATTGGGTGCTGCATCTTGTGATATCACACACGAGACGGGGGGGTACGGTTTCTTGCGGGCTTTGGGTACTGCATCTTGAGATATCACATACGAGAAAGAGGTGACGTTTTGATACGGGCATTGGGTTCTGCATCTTGTGATATCACATACGAGACAAGGGGTACGGTTTGTGACGGGCATTGGATTCTGCATTTCATGACATCACACACGAGACAGGGAGTACGTTTTGTTACGGGCATTTGCTTTTGCATCTTGTGATGTCACACACGAGACAGGGGGTACGATTTGTTACGGGCTTTGGGTCCTGCATCTTGTGATATCACTCACGAGACGGGGGGGTACGATTTATTACGGGCATTGGGTTCTGCATCTTGTGATATCACACACGAGACAGGGGGTACGATTTGTCACGGGCATTGGGTTCTGCATCTTGTGATATCACACACGAGACAGGGGGGACGATTTGTCACGGGCATTGGGTTCTGCATCTTGTGATATCACACACGACACAGGCGGTACCATTTGCATTCGGTTCTGCATCTTGTGATATCACACACGAGACAGGGGGGTACGATTTGCTACGGGCAATGGGTGCTGCATCTTGTGATATCACACACGAGACAGGGGGTACGATTTGCTACGGGCATTGGGTTCTGCATGTTGTGATATCACACACGAGACAGGGGGTACGATTTGTCACGGGCATTGGGTTCTGCATCTTGAGATATCACACACGAGACAGCGGGTACGATTTGTTACGGGCATTGGGTTCTGCATCTTGTGATATCACACACGAGACAGGGGGTACGATTTGTTACGGGCATTGGGTTTTGCATCTTGTGATAGCACACACGAGACAGCGGGTGGGATTTGATTCAGGCATTGGGTTCTGCATCCTGTGATATCACACACGAGACAGGGGATACGATTCGTTACGGGCCTGGGTTTTTGCATCTTGTGATATCACGAACGAGAAAGGGGTAAGATTTGTGACATCACATGCGAGTCAGGGTGTACGATTTGTTACGGGCATTGGGTTCTGCCTCTTGTAACAACGGGTACGGTTTATTACGGGCATTGGGTTCTGCATCTTTCTGATTTCGCACACGAGACCTGGGGTAGGATGTGCTATGGGCATTGGGTTCTGCATCTTGTGATAACACACACGAGACGGGGGTACGATTTGTTATAGGCATTGGGTTCTGCATATTGAGATATTGCAAACGAGACAGGGGGTACGGTTTCTTGCGGGCATTAGGTTCTGCATCTTGTGATATCACACACCAGACAGGGGGTACTATTTGTTACGGGCATTGGGTTTTGCATCTTGTGATATCACACACACGAGACAGCGGGTACGATTTGTTACGGGCATTGGGTTCTGCATCTTGTGATATCACACACGAGACAGGGGGTACGATTTGTTACGTTCATTTGGCTCTGTATCTTGTGATTTCACACATGAGACAGGGGGTACGATTTAATAATTTGTTACGGGCATTGGGTTCTGCATCTTGTGATATCACACACGAGACAGGGGGTTACGACTTATTACGGGCTTTGGGTTTTGCATCTTGTGATATCACACACGAGACGAGGGTACGATTTGTTATAGGCATTGGCTTCTGCATCTTGTGATATCACACACGAGACAGGGGGTTACGATTTGTTACGGACTTTGGGTTTTGCATCTTGTGATATCACACACCAGACAGGGGGTACGATTTGTTACGGGCATTGGGTTGTGCATCTTGTGATATCACACACGATACAAGAGATTCGATTTAATATGGGCATTGGGTTCTGCATCTTGGCTCATCAAACACGAGATAGGGGGTAAGACTTGTTACTGGCATTGGGTTTTGCATCTTGTGATAGCACACATGAGACAGCGGGTACGATTTGTTAATTTGTTACGGGCATTGGCTTCTGCATCTTGTGATATCACAAGCGAGACAAGGGGTACGATTTGATACTGGCATTGGGTTTTGCATCTTGTGATATCACCTACGAAACAGGAGGTAAGATTCGTTACGGGCATTGGGTTCTGCATCTTGTGATATCATACACGAGACAGGGGGTACAGTTTGTTACGGGCATTGGGTTCTGCATCTTGTGATATCACACACGAGACAGGGTGTACGATTTGTTACGGGCATTCGGTTCTGCATCTTGTGATATCACACACGATACAAGAGATTCGGTTTAATATGGGCATTGGGTTCTGCATCTTGGCTCATCAATTACGAGATAGGAAGTAAGACTTGTTACGGGTATTGGGTTCTTCATCTTGTAATATCACACACGAGACCGGGGGGTACGGTTTGTTACTTGCATTGGGTTCTGCATCTTGTGATATCACATACGAGACAGTGGGTACGATTTGTTACGGGCATTGGGTTCTGCATCTTGTGATCTCGCACGCGAGACAGGGGGTACGATTTGTTACGGGCATTGGGTCCTGCACATTGTGATATCATAGACAATACAGGGGGTACGATCTGTTTCGGGCATTGGGTTCTGCATCTTTTGATGTCGCACACGAGACAAGGGCTGATATTTGTTACGGGCATTCGGTTCTGCATCTTGCGGCATTGGGTACGATTTGTTACAGGCATTGGGTTCTGCATCTTGTGATATCACACAAGAGACACGGGGTACAGTTTAAGACGGGCACTGGGTTCTGCATCTTGTGATATCACACACGAAAAAGGGGGTACGATTTGTTACGGGCTTTTGGTTCTGCATCTTGTGATATCAGACACGACATAGGGGGTAAGACTTGCTACGGGCACTGGGTTCTGCATCTTGTCATATCACTCACGAGACCAGGGGGTACGATTGTACGGGCATTGGGTTCTGCATCTTGTGATATCACACACGAGACAGGGGGTACGGTTTCTTGCGGGCTTTGGGTACTGCATCTTGAGAAATCATACACAAGACAGGGGGTAGGATTTGATACGGGCATTGGGTTCTGCATCTTGTGGCATCACACACGAGACAGGGGGATCTGTTACGGGCATTGGGTTCTGCATCTTGTGATATCACACACGAGACAGGGGGTACGATTTGTTACGGGCATTGGGTTCTGCATCTTGTGACATCACGCACGAGACAGGGGGTACGATTTGTTACGGGCATTTGCTTCTGCATCTTGTGATATCTCACACGAGGCAGGGGGGTACGATTTGTTACGGGCAATGGGTGCTGCATCTTGAGATATCGCACACGAGACAGGGGGTACGATTTGTTGCGGGCATTGGGTTCTGCATCTTGTGATTCAACAGGGGGTACGACTTGTTATGGGCAATGAGTTCTGCATGTTGTGATATCACACACGAGATAGGGGGTAAGACTTGTTACGGGCATTGGGTTTTGCATCTTGTGATGACGCACACGAAATCAGGGCTACGATTTGTTACGGGCTTTCGGTTCTGCATCTTGTGACAAGGGGTACGACTTGTTACGGGCATTGGGTTCTGCATCTTGTGATATCACACACGAAACACGGGGTACAGTTTATTGCGGGCGTTGGGTTCGCAATCTTGTGATATCATACACGAGACAGGGGTTTCGATCTGCTTCGGGCATTGGGTTCTGCATCTTGTGATATCACATACGAGAAAGGGGGTAAGATTCGTAACGGGCAATGGGTTCTGCATCTTGTGATATCACACACGAGACATTGGGTACGATTTGTTATGGGCTTTTGGTTCTGCATCTTGTGATATCACCCACGAGATAGGGGGTAAGACTTTCTACAGGCATTGGGTTCTGCATCTTGTGATATCACACACGAGACAGCGGGTACGATTGTTACGGGCATTGGGTTCTGCATCTTGTGATATCACACACGAGACAGGGGGTACGATTTGTTACAGGCTTTGGGTTCTGCATCTTGTGATATCACACACGAGACAGGGGGTACGATTTGTTACGGGCATTTGGTTCTTCATATTGAGATATCACACACGAGACAGGGGGTACGATTTGTTACGGGCATTGGGTTCTGACTTTTATGATATCACACACGAGACTGGGGGTAAGATTCGTTACGGGCATTGGGTTCTGCATCTTGTGATACCACACGCGAGACAGGGGGTACGATTTGTCACGGGCATTGAGTTCTTCATCTTGAGATATCACGCACGAGACAGGGGGTACGATTTGTTGCGGGCATTGGGTTCTGCATCTTGTGAGATCACACACGAGACATTGGGTACGATTTGTTACGGGCATTGGGTTCTGCATCTTGTGATATCACACACGAGACAGGGGGTACGATTCGTTACGGGCATTGGGTTCTGCATGTTTTGATATCACACACGAGACAGGGGGTACGATTTGTTACGGTCATTGGGTTCTGCATCTTGTGATATCCCACACGAGACAGGGGGTACGATTTGTTACGGGCGTTGGGTTCTGCATCTTGTGATATCACACACGAGACAGGGGTAGGATTTGTTACGGGCACTGGGTTCTGCATCTTGTGATATCACACACGAGACAGGGGGTACGATTTGTTACGGGCATTGGGTTCTGCATCTTGTGATATCACACACGAAACAGCGGGTACGATTTGTTACGGGCATTGGGTTCTGCATCTTGTGATATCACACACGAGACAGGGGGGTACGATTTGGTACTGGCATTGGGTTCTGCACCTTGTGATATCACACACGAGACAAGGAGGTACGATTTCTTACGTGCATTGGGTTCTGCATCTTGTGATATCACACACGAGACAGGGGGTACGATTTGTTACGGGCATTGGGTTCTGCATCTTGTGTGATATCACACACGAGACAGGGGGTAGGATTTGTTACGGGCATTGGGTTCTGCATCTTGAGATATCACACACGAGACAGGGGGTACGAATTGTTACGGGCATTGGGTGCTGCATCTTGTGATATCACACACGAGACGGGGGGTACGATTTGTTACAGGCATTGGGTTCTGCATCTTGTGATATCACACACGAGACAGGGGGTACGATTTGTCACCGGCATTGGGTTCTGCATCTTTTGATATCATACACGAGACAGGGGGTACGATTTGTTACGTGCATTGGGTTCTGCATCTTGTGATATCACATACGAGACAAGGGGTACGGTCTGTGACGGGCATTTGATTCGGCATTTTTGACATTACACACGAGACAAGGAGTACGATTTGTTACGGGCATTGGGTTCTGCATCTTGTGATGTCACACACGAGACAGGGGGTACGATTCGTTACGGGCATGGGTTTATGCATCTCGTGATATCACGAACGAGACAGGGGTAAGATCAGGGTGTACGATTTGTTACGGTTATTGGGTTCTGCCTCTTGTAACAACGGGTACGATGAACTACGGGCATTGAGCTCTGCATCTTTATGATTTCGCACACGAAATCTGGGGTACGATGTGTTATGGGCATTGGGGTTTGCATCTTGTGATATCACACACGAGACAGGGGGTACGATTTGTTACGGGCGTTGGGTTCTGCATCTTGTGATATCACACACGAGATAGGAGGTACGATTTGTTACGGGCATTGGGTTCTGCATCTTGTGATATCACACACGAGACAGGGGGTACGAATTGTTACGGGCATTGGGTGCTGCATCTTGTGATATCACACACGAGACGGGGGGTACGATTTGTTACAGGCATTGGGTTCTGCATCTTGTGATATCACACACGAGACAGGGGGTACGATTTGTCACGGGCATTGGGTTCTGCATCTTTTGATATCACACACGAGACAGGGGGTACGATTTGTTACGGGCATTGGGTTCTGACTTTTGTGATATCACACACGAGACTGGGGGTAGATTCGTTACGGGCATTGGGTTCTGCATCTTGTGATATCACACGCGAGACAGGGTGTTCAGTTGGTTACGGGCATTGGGTTCTGCATCTTGTGATATCACGCACGAGACAGGGGGCTTTTTTGTTACAGGCATTGGGTTCTGCTTCTTGTGATTTAACAGGGGGTACGACTTGTTATGGGCATTGGGTTCTGCATCTTGTGATATCACACACGAGATAGGGGGTAAGACTTGTTACGGGCATTGGGTTCTGCATCTTGTGATATCACACACGAGACAAGGGGGACGATTTGTTACTGGCATTGGGTTCTGCATCTTGTGATATCATGCACGAGACAGGGGTTTCGATCTGTTTCGGGCATTGGGTTCTGCATCTTGTGATATCACATACGAGAAAGGGGGTAAGATTTGTAACGGGCATTGGGTTCTGCATCTTTTGATATCACATACGAGACAAGGGTGTACAGTTTGTTACAGGGCATGTGACCTTGCAGAGGTGACCCGTTTGCAAAAGATGGGGGTTCTTCGCGAGCCCAAGCCAGGCGAAAACGTCGAGGGCTACACCCGCCTAACAACCAAGCTGGTGAGAGATTAGCGAACACAAGAGCCCGTAGCCTGACCACGAAAATATTAAATATTGTAATGAAAAAAATTACACAGCCCAAAGCGTAAACCGCAAATAAATACGCTCGTCCCCTGAGGGTGGCCGTCACAAGACGGCACCAACAAAAACTTTTGTTCGCGACAAGTCTTCGAACGCCATCGCTTTGTGCCGTCCCAATCACGCCCACACGATAAAGCGACGTGGGGTGGACACTGCCGTTCGAAATCGCTATCGGTAGTACTATCCGACACCAAGCTGAAACAAGCTGAAAAATAACTCCGGGACCTTTGTACGCAATCCGGCAGCCGTTCTGGCAGTGGTGGTATGGGCAGGGGTTGTCGTAAGCCCGGCTAAATGAATTCCCCCTTGTGAAAAATAAAGAACTTTTTTCTCAGCCGCAAGATTGCTGCATGTGGGATTGAAAATGAAATCAGCATGTGGTTTCGAAGAGTCACCTGCACCGCGTGGTGTCGTGTGGAAACAGCAAACTTTGCCAAAAGTGCGGGGCTTGGAAATGAAAAAATATAAAAGGATTCTCGTTCTGAACCGTGTCGCGTTTGATTTCGTTGAAGTGTGAACCACGCATGCAACTTTGTATTGCGGAATGGGTTTTGTTCGGTGGGATGTTAAGCATGGGATTAACGGAATTAAATTTACGTAGTTCACTGATTAAAGATGATCACAAAATCATTTTGTTTGGAAAAAACATGAAATTTTCGCCGTTAGTATGCCGGGCTCTTGACCAGCTTCCTACGAAAACAAGAGCCCGTAGCCTGACCAAGAAAATATTAAACATTGTAAAAAAACATTCGTAATTTTCAATTGAAAATATTTTCTAATTGTTCGGATCTTTGATTTCACATTCATGTGACGTGCCGTTGCGTTGCGAAATGATTTTCGTATTGAATGTTGATGAGCTAATCCTCGTGTGGCTGTTGGTGGTACCTTTGCTCTTATATTGCTCTGAGCTTCGGCACCGCAGGTTCATTGCTTCCTCTAGTTGAAAACCGTGCATGGCTGTGATAGTCTTGCGAAAACTGTACCGACCGTTGTCATTCCAAGTCAAGTTTCGGCTGGGTTCGTTAAAAGTAAGTTTGAGAACGTGGGCCCAGCCGGCTGCAACCACAGGGAGAGGGGCGGGGGAACTTATTCCACAGGGAACCACACGGGGGGGGATACCATGGGATGGGGGGCAGGGGGAACCTAGCAGCGCTGCATTTTTTGCTCCAATATAGTGAAATTGAATACGGTAGTAGTAAAAATAAAATGCGAGTAGGAAAGGTCTCTTGGGATCTCTTTCATCAGCTGACAACGAGCCACAACAAACTTGTTAGTCAGGATATGCAAGAAAAACGAAAAGGATTTGCTGTCTTTCGCTTAAGCTTACCCGCGCCACTGGGATAAGCTAAAAAAAGGCGTTCGAAGAAGTGGGGCAGGCCACACACCAAAATTCTACTGGTGGTGCCCCTTGACACTGACCCAAGATATACAATCGTCTATCGAATTTTACAAAAAATTTTCAATGTGAGGCGTGCCCTGAAATTGAAATATCGTTCCAGAATTGGGAAATGATATTTGAAATATCATTGAAGCCGGCTTCAAATTGGCTTTTCTTCGGCATCAACCCCGTCCCAGTATTGAGGAATCGTAACTGAGGCGGCTTCAAATTGGCTTCAAACTTCACCTCATTAATGGGGAATCGTATTTAACATCCCACCAGCTGACAGCTAACCACGACACAAGAAAATGGTTTAAACAAATTTGCTTGATGTTTCCCGCGCGACTGGGACAGCCCAAAGCGTAAACCGCAAACAAATACGCTCGTCCCCTGAGGGTGGCCTTCACAGGACGGTACCAACAAAAATTTTTGTTCGCGACAAGTCTTCGAACGCCATCAATTTGTGCCGTCCCAATCGCGCCCACACGATTAAGCGAAGTGGGGTGGTCACTGCCGTTCGAAATCGCTATCGGTATCACTATCCGACACCAAGCTGAAACAAGCTGAAACAATACCTCCGGGACTTTTGTACGCAATCCGGCAGCCGTTCTGGCAGTGGTGATATGGGCAGGGGTTGTCGTAAGCCCGGCTGTAAACAAGGGCAGCATATGCCTGTTCAGCCAAAATAACGGTAGGTTTCCTTTCAAGCATCAAAGAATGAGGAGCCGCTGAACCATTGAATAAATTACACCAAAAAAAATTTCAGACCAAACTTGAAACACGCCCAAAATTGAAATCCTGCTTGTGAAAAATAAAGAACTTTTTTCTCAGCCGCAAGATTGCTGCGTGTGGGAGTGAGAATGAAATGCAGCATGTGGTTTCGAAGAGTCACCTGCACCGCATGGTGTCGTGTGGAAACAGCAAACTTTGCGAAATTCTAGAGTGCGGGGCTTGGAAATGCAAAAAATAAAAAAAGATTCTCGTTCTGAACCATGGCGCGTTTGATTTCGTTGAAGTGTGATCCACGCATGCAAATTTGTATTGCGGACTGGGTTTTGCTCGGTGGGATGTTAGGCATGGGATTGGAGGAATTACATACACATAAGTCACTGATTAAAGACGATCCTAAAATCATTCTGTCTGGGAAAAACATGATTGAAATTATCGCCGTTAGTATGCCGGATTCTTGACCAGCGGCCTACGAACACAAGAGCCCGTAGCCTGACCACGAAAATATTAAATATTGTAATAAAAAAAATTACACAGCCCAAAGCGTAAACCGCAAACAAATACGCTCGTCCCCTGAGGGTGGCCGTCACAGGACGGCACCAACAAAAACTTTTGTTCGCGACAAGTCTTCGAACGCCATCAATTTGTGCCGTCCCAATCGCGCCCACACGATAAAGCGACGTGGGGTGGTCACTGCCGTTCGAAATCGCTATCGGTAGTACTATCCGACACCAAGCTGAAACAAGCTGAAAAATAACTCCGGGACTTTTGTACGCAATCCGGCAGCCGTTCTGGCAGTGGTGGTATGGGCAGGGGTTGTCGTAAGCCCGGCTAAATGAATTCCCCCTTGTGAAAAATAAAGAACTTTTTTCTCAGCCGCAAGATTGCTGCATGTGGGATTGAAAATGAAATCAGCATGTGGTTTCGAAAAGTCACCTGCACCGCGTGGTGTCGTGTGGAAACAGCAAACTTTGCGAAATTCTAGAGTGCGGGGCTTGGAAATGCAAAAATATAAAAGGATTCTCGTTCTGAACCATGTCGCGTTTAATTTCGTTGAAGTGTGAACCACGCATGCAACTTTGTATTGCGGAATGGGTTTTGTTCGGTGGGATGTTAAGCATGGGATTAACGGAATTAAATTTACGTAGTTCACTGATTAAAGATGATCACAAAATCATTTTGTTTGGAAAAACCATGAAATTTTCGCCGTTAGTATGCCGGGCTCTTGACCAGCTTCCTAAGAAAACAAGAGCCCGTAGCCTGACCAAGAAAATATTAAACATTGTAAAAAAACATTCGTAATTTTCAATTGAAAATATTTTCTAATTGTTCGGATCTTTGATTTCACATTCATGTGACGTGCCGTTGCGTTGCGAAATGACTTTCGTATTGAATAGCGGCTCCAAGTAGGATTCAAATTGGCTTCAAACTTCACGTAATTAATGGGTAGTCGTATTTAACATCCCACCAGTTGACAAGTAACCAGACAAAAATAAGGGTGTTTAAAAAAAGTACTCCACTTCGCTTGATGTTTCCCGCGCGACTGGGGCAGCGCAAAGCGTAAACCGCAATCAAATACGCTCGTCCTCTGTCAGTGGTTTTCACAGGACAGCACCAACAGAATTTTTGTTCCAATGTTTGGGTGTGTCTCAGGTTTAGTCTGAGACTTGTTTTTTTTTTAAATGATTTGGGCCCTTGTTCGCAGCCATGCTACCCTTGCCCATTCGAAGACTTCTGAAAAATATAGAACTCTTTTTCAGCCGCAACATTGCTGCATCTGGGAGTGCGAATGAAATATAAAGTCACCTGCCACCGCGTGGTGTCCTGTGTCTGGAACGACAAACTTTGCGAAATGGGAAAGTGCGGGGCTTGGAAATGCAAAAAATAAAAAGGATTCTCGTTCTGAACCATGGCACGCAAATTTGTTTTGCGGAATGGTTTTGTTCGGTGGGATTGGCATCGGATTGGAGGAATTAAGTTCACAAAATTCGTTTAGAAAATCATGGTTGAAATTTTCGCTGGTCGTCTTCACGAGCGGCCTACGAACACAAGTCGTGGCGTTTGGGTGCAAAAGTGCATGACTTGTATTTCCTTGTAATAGCTTCGGCCAGGAGAACAAAGTTCAAGACACCATTAGAGCCCTCCCAGCTCGATTAGGTCAAGGATTTCTCGACAAGGGAGGCGCTGGACGCGGCGCCTCGCAGATTTGTATCACTCGACATTTTTTGCAACAGGCTCATGTGGCGCTCCAAGCCAGCTTCCATGTGCATTTGTAGTGGATCAAACAATATTGAATTTTGTAACCCTTTTCCAGGAAGCCGTAAGTAAAACAATTGCGATTTCGTGTTCACACCGCATTATTTTTATCTGTGATTTTCTTTCAAAAAAAATCAAGACAATACCCAAATATCACTTCGACAACGGCTTGTGGTTACTGAAACACACAATTTGAATGGTTTTTGCATGCGCAAATGGCAACACACCAAACTTGTTTTTGCAAAGAAAAATCAAGCTCAGTCAAATACACTTCCGGCGCAATTCCCTGGTGCCACGAGCGGAGGATCGGAGGCGTTCGCAAACAAACCGTCCAGTGATTTCATTGACACGCCGCCCCGGGGAATTAATTTGACGGATGCATTGTTTACAAATCAGGAATCAGCATTTAAATATTTCGTAAGTCAAGAAATACTGGTGTGAAAAAATTATGATTTTATGATCTTTTTTAATCAGTGAATTATATGAATTTAATTCCTCTAATCCCATGCCGTACATCCCACCGAAACCCATTCCGCAATACAGATTTGCATGCGTTGTTCACACTTCAACGAAATCAAACGCGCCATGGTTCAGAACGAGAATCTTTTTTTATTTTTTGCATTTCCAAGCCCCGCACTCTAGAATTTCGCAAAGTTTGCTGTTTCCAAACACAAGACACCGCGCGGTGGCAAGTGACTCTGCGAAACCGCATGTTGTATTTCATTCCACATGCAGCAATCTTGTGGCTGAAAAAAAAAATTCTTTATTTTCCATGATCTCATTGTGTTTGGAAAAAATATGATTGAAACTATTGCCGTTAGTATGCCGGATTCTGACCAGCGGTCTACGGACACAAGGTGTTTGATGCAAAAGCTGCGCATGACTTGTAGTTCCTTTTGAAAGCTTCGACCAGGAGAAAAAAAATTGGGACACCATTAGAGCCCACCCAGCTGGAATGGGGCAAGGATTTCTGGACGATCTTTATCACTCCACACTTTTTGCCACCGGCTCACGAAGCGCTCCAAGCCAGCTGCAATGCGCGCGACCGTTTGTAGTGGGTCAAACAATATTGAATTTTGTAACCTTTTGCCAGGAAGCCGTATGTAAAACAATCAAGGCGAAATTTTTTTCATTTCATCAACTGTCGATTGCGAATTCCTGTGTTCACACCGCAAGGTGACACATTAATTCTTTTTCTGTGATTTCTAATTGAAAAATAACAGGACGATATCCAAATTTCAATTTGACAAGGGCTTGTGGTTACTGAAACACAAATTTCAATACAATTTTAAATGGTTTTGCATGCGTAAATGGCAACCCACCCAAACATGTGTGTTTTTGCAGGGAAAAGTTAAGCTCAGTGTTTAACACTTCCGGTTTTGTAAAACGTTCCAAAACGCAATTCCCCGGTGCCATGAGCGGAGGATCGGAGGCGGTCGCAGACAAAATAAATACCTCCAGTGATTTCATTGACTCGCCGCCCCCGGGAATTCGACGGATGCATTGTTCATATATCAGGAATCAGCATTTAAATATTTCGTAACGCAAGAAATATTGCTATGAAAAATAAATCAAATATAATGATATTTTGTGAAAATGAGCCACTGGACGATGATAATTTTATTGGTTTTTCTTCAAGATGAATATATTTTGGATGAATATAGCGGGACGGGAGGGAACATCATGCTGACAAAACCCGAACACTGCAGCACGTACGTAACCTTTACTTTGGTATGGTTTCACTGCTGGTTTCTCGTAATTTCGTTTGTGTGAAGGCAGCAGGTTGATATATATTTTTTATTTCAATTTAGTGAGATTCCGGCTTGGCCAAAATTTAAAAGTTGAAACTTAAGGACGTACTTTGGGAGTCGTTGAGGGGCGTAATTCCGTAGATTATTTTTATGAAATTTGGAGTCTTCGGAAATGATATTTTTTAAGCAAGTTGTAATTCCGGAATAGAAATAACTTTCATGCAATGATACCATAAAATCGAAAAAATTGGATGAATTTGAAAATTATTATTTTGCGGAGTGTTATTGTGAAGGTGATGCTGTGTATGCGTTTTTTAAGCCGCTCGTCAAATGAATAGTTCAACGTTCTAACCGTAGAATCTTAAATATTTTCCCCACCAGTTGAACGTTTGCCGGATTTCTTGAATAATATAAAAATCAACGATTATATTTGTTAAATATCATGTCTTTAGCCTTCTCTCTGAATCCAAATTCCGACAAAATGAAATTAATTCGATATGAATTCCATTAATAATTCAATTCCCGCTCAATTCGCATTCAGAAATCACCAAAATATATTTCTATCGAGTATCACGAAAGTATGCGTTCTTCGAGATTAAATGTAAGGAAAATTCTATTATTTGAAATTCTACTTGTTGGAAAACAGATAAGCTAATAAGAGTAGACCTAAGAAATACTAATAATTGAGATTCTACTTATTGAAAAAAAGATGAATATTTCCTTCGCCGCAAGATTATCATTTAATCCTTATAATAGCATTATACTTAACTAAATTGAAATTATATCTAAACTATTTAGGCTAAAACTTTAGTCTTTCGCAGAAGCATGCACAAACCTTCTGTCCCGTATATTCATTTATATTATATTCATCTTCGTAATCCTTCACAACGATCTTTCAGAATCTAATACGTTAACGAACCATTCAAACTATACTCGCTCACTGAGTCATTCTTTTATCTCGTTCACTTCTATACCCGTTTACACCCTTTACGAAGAATTTGACTTCAGATATAGGATATCCGGTTTTCCAATTTTTATATACTTATTAACCACCATATTCTAGATAGTTAAAGAATTCATATTATATCATTATATCTAGTGTAATTTTGGTATCATATCTTTGCAAAAAACTATTAGGTTTTTGATTTGTGGCTTTAAAAAAAGAACATACTAAGTTACCGAAATATTGATATGCTTATTCTTGATTTGTTAATCACCGCGTATCCGTCGAACTCCCTCCGATCCGCTCCGCTCACCCCACCGCCCTCACCAAACCTCCACCCTGGCCCTTGGCGTTCTCCACTGCTGTGCAGCTGCTCCTAGACGATCCGACAAACGGTACACTACTCCGCGGTGCTGTCGAGCGTCAAACACAGGAGCAAGTCCTCGCAACTGTGCGGCTCGGGCGCATGCTTGCGCTGCGTAAGCGTGCGAGTACTATTCATAGAAATATCATTTTCAGCCATCTGGCTAGCTGGCGCGACACGTTACCGCCGCTTTCCAGGAAGCTATTAATTTAGATTGAGTTTTTGGGAAAGCAGATAGGAGGCCTTTCCAAGCTCCCCTACAGCCACGGATGCCAGCCTTACGACACTGTCTGTCCATCGACGCTCAGTGCGTAGCAATATCTCCCCACGTAGCTTGACGATACCGGCACCGAGTATCAAATGACGCAAAGTTACGGAAGCGAGCGCAAGTGGATCCGCTCATGCCAGCGCTCTTCTCCTTTACGTAACATACCTCTTTGAGCGAAGCGTCGGCTTCACTACAAAAGGGGAAGATCAATTTCGCGTTCTTAGATGACACAGATTTTATTCCAATCAGTAACACAGCGCGCCGGTGAGCTCAACTATACAGCAATATGCATGCATACAACGATAATGCTACCGGAACAGAACCTCCAATCTTGATCTTGATTGGACCGGTGTTAGGCGCGTCGCTCGGAATATATGGCGGGAGGCTACGTCGTAAAAAAGGTAAGATCAACTACTCACCCCTATGCCCAATATAAGAGACCTACAATATGCGTGACGCTTCCTTCTCTTCTACGCCTCCTCGACCGTCAATAAGCGCATGCGAGTAGCGACTCTATTATCGCAAGACTCCCTACCCCCGCAACCCTTGCCTCAGCCCTGGCAGCGCCTCGCACAGCTCCCTTTCTGATTAAGGTTCATGACAAAGCAATCAGACATGGTGAGCAGCTCGTGTGATCCGTGCACAATACAGTGAGGGGTACGACGCTCCCGTGGAAGACCGCGAGCTTGGGGACTTTCTGCGAGGTTCGTGCAATCCTCGCCAATACACGCACGCGCGCTTGATTTGTATCTTTCTCACATTGGCCGAACCACACGCTGCGCGCGCACAGTCTTCCCAACTAAACTGACGGTACCACCACCTCTCTCGCGGACTCTCGCGCGTCTTGCTGCACGACGGCTTCGCTTGCCGCTGCTTCCCCATGCACGTGCGCCTGCCGCGGTTGCCCTAACCCACTCGGCGACCACAGGGCTGCATGAGCAACTTCCGGTGTGCTCGCATCTCGAGCCCTTCCTCTCGAACGGACGGTCGCGAGGGTGTGCCAAGAAGCCGGGGCACAATTCGCCAGCAATGTTCGCCTTGCTGACATTAACATCGATATGCTGGTCTGGGATGACCGACGCATCGAAGCAGTCGCGAACGGGCTGTCCCTTTCACGGTGCGGAGCAAGCTATTGATGCCACCATCGTGAGCCCCGTGACGCGGGCGGGTGATGCTCAGCCTGGTGCCGACGTGCACCCCGATCGAGCTGGAGCTGTTGAGGGCGCTGGTGCGCGCTCGCCACTGCCGCTTGGTGGTCGTCGTTGAAGCTGGGGGCCGCTTTGGCGCAAAGACTGCCAACTGGCTCCGGATGCTCCCCGGGCAACGCACCTCGGACGTGCCCGAGGCCATGCAAGCGGCCGCGTGGCCTGGCTCGCTATCGCTGCGCAGCGCGAGTGCCCTAGCAGGAGCGCCTCCATAGGGCCAGGTTGGACGAGACGACGGTCGTGGACTTCTGGGTAAAGAAACAAGGAATGCAGATTCCAAAGGGAATTACAAGAAGCTCCTAAAGATATCTCTCATGACTCGGAAATCAAGAGTGTAGTATGATTCCATTAAATGAATAAAGAATGACGACGAAGGTAGCAACGTGTGTTCTTCAACTCAAAACAATACAACACACCTGGAATTACAACTAACAGCCTGTGGTAACCAATGCCGACACACTTGCTTTTTAGGAGGAAGGACGCGGTCATCCACAGCAGGAAACTGCCGACGTTTGTCAGCAAGTGGTGGGAACCGGAAATCCAGCTTGAGAGGGTAACTAACAGCCATCATGACGACTTCATTCGTGGTGGCAGCGTCCAACGGCTTTTAGCCGAAAGAGACTTTTGATCTCTCAAGTACGGGGAGTTAAGGCCTCATTGCGTCTTTTTCTTGTCTTTCTTCAGTCCTGCCGCAGCTTCCTCGAGGATCTTCTGCATCTTGGCAAAATCGCGGTTCTTCACTTTGCCAACCTGAGGCGCGCACGCAGCGGCACACGCACGCGCACTTCAGCCAGCCGGCGGTGGTGTGTCCCGTCCCTCTCATGAGGACTGCTGACTGCTCCCGCTCCTTCGGCCGGGCCTGCGACTGGATGGCAAGAACAGCAGCGCCCAACGTGGCAGCGTTGGCGCTGAGCTGTGCGATCCAGGCATCCGGTCCCAGGAAAAGCATGACACCCACCAGCAGGAAGGCACCCACGCCTGCTTACATGTCCAGTTCTATGGGCTCAGGCAATCACAATCTCCGGCGCAGCACTGGTCACTAGCTGCAAGCTTTCTGCTTGGGGATCAAAGCTTCTGGTTACGCACGGCCTGGCCTAGAAAAAGCAGCACGGCTTCCACCTGGAGCAGAAGCAACTGACCCCGGCTGAGTCCCAGCAGTACCAGGAGGTGATCTTCGATATCTTTCAGATCCTTAGACTGCACCCCCAGTCACATGCAGACGTTCCTCTGCGGTCCATGGATGGCTAGGGCTTTATGCGTGGAGAAGACAGACATATGACTCCATGTGGTGGAGTGTTGACCAAGCAACCTGGCTGATATCAGAATCTGTCTCCCCATGGCCGGGCTTCTCGGCTTTGGGTCCGGATTCATCAGGGACCTTGCCGAATTCCTTTTCCAATTCCATCAGCTCCTGGACTCTCAGCAGCCACAAACCAAAAGATGCAAAAAGCTGCTCATCGAGTCGCCTCCTTGGATTTGTGCACCAGGTCCCGGACCCAGGCCTGCTCTTTCATCGCAAGCAAGATCTCTTGGGCAGCGCGGCTTAAGGCACTCGCCGACCTTGGCCTTCAGCACCACTTCCTTCATCTGAACGGTCACCAGCTGGGCAACCTTGGGCTGTGTCAACTCTTGACCGAAATCATGCGGGATGAAGTGCAACTCTATGCCACTGCAGATATGGGACACCGCAGGCACTGGCCAACATAGCAAGCACGGGTGCCATGACAGCTGGCTTCAAGAGTGCAGACAGCGCCACGAAGAGCAAAACCAACCCGACATAGCCTAAGGACGGGGGCAAAGAGGAAACATGGACGCTTGGCCACTTGACTCCACAGAAAATGAATAGTTTCAGGTCAGCCTTCAAAGAATAATGAGCTAGTGCCCACGGCCACGTTGGGAAGTGTGACAGAGCGATGTGCCGCTTCACATGTCTTCAGACTCGAAACTCCTGGCATCTCCCTTAATAACCCGTACAAGAGTCCGTTGTATATCCTCCCCTGTTTAATGAATCTAGACTATTTCTCATGTAGCTCTTTTAGCTTTCAGCTTTCTTTGAAGCGCTTCATTTGGCCGTTATCGTGGCTCCAGCCGCCATGCTCTGGACTAGCAAGCTGGCAACATAGAAGCTTTCCTAGTGCCTCAAGTTCCTCAAGAATGGGAGACGAAAAGATTCAGACTTGAGCGTTGTAAGCTGTTCCTCTCTGTCGCGAGACTCTTCACAGACTATGACTCAAACCTGACCAGAAAAGCTTCCAAGCCAAGGCCACTCAGACACAGGGCCACCCCGAGCAGCATGGAGCTGCAGACCACAAGGACATAGATCCAGCTGCTTCCCACTTTCAAGAGCGCAAGGTGTCGACCTCGAGCGTTTGGGACCTCGCCGGTCACCCACCTGACTTGCCTTGGATTCAAGCGAACTGGGAATACTGACCTTTGATGTGAGACTTCATTTGCTGCGCAAACCGCGAGCAGCTGTTAGCTTCAAGGGCACTCCGACCGCAAGATATACTCGAAGAGCGTGTTGATCAACAGCAGCGCTTCCATTACGATGGCAGCAATAAGAAGGCCCGAAGAAAGGCCAGGGTTGACTACAAAGCACTCCCCATGCACGTAGTCTGTGAATGAGCATAGCTGCTTGGCCATCTCCTCACTCCAGCACGGAGCTTAAGACCCGTATACGGACCGCAAAGTCGCCAGCACAGAGCGCTCTCCTCTTCAGAGAGCCAGTGATGATAAGCCGCAGCCCTTGGCCGGGCCGGATCGGATCAACCCCGGCGGCAGACCCCGGCGGCAGACCCCGGCGGCAGACCCCGGGGTAGGAAGTCGTCAGCTAAGCGCCAAACGCAAAGGGCAGCACCAGAAGTTGCATTGCGACCTTAGCTCCGATCGCGCATTCCTCTCCATGATCTGTGGGCGCAACATCTTTGCCTCCTGGGAACAAATTGCACCAGCGCAAGCTTGCACACGTCCATAGAGCCAAGGTCCTGCTTCAAGGTCGGGCAGCAAGCTTGCGGAGCGGGCAAAACGCTCCGCACCCCTTCCTTGAAGCCAGCCGGCACTCGGAACATGAGGTACTCGAGAATGGCCAGCGCTCCAGCCGACTGTGCCTGTGCAGCAGAAAGTCGCACAAGTCCTTAGCCTCAGCAATGGCAAAGACAATGGAAACCACAAGTACTATCTTGTACTGACTGTAGCATCATCTAAAGGAAGCCTCCAGCTTGAGCAGCTCCTGCATCTCGGCGCCTACAGTGGGAAAGGGGTCAACCATTCCGGTAAGAGATGGAAAACGCGCCACACCAAGCTTGCGCCTTCTTGCAAGTGGCCACTTGCATCGGACTTCTTCTTCAACAACCTGCTCTTGACTCTCCTGAACCTGCCCAGATGTATCGTCTGTATCAAGCAGAATGGAGAAAAGCCGCTGCAGGACGGCTGCCTTCCCTTTTCGAGATTGTAGATGACAAAGAAGACCTGCCTCAGTTCTGCAGTTGCACAAGCTGCAGCTATGCAGCTATGCCAGGACCTCAAAAACCACATGGGCTTGCCAGAGTTCGGCTTGTGGCTGGCAGCCCCGTCAAGGCACGAGCCAAAGAGAGCGCCCATGATCGCCAAGAAAAAGATCGCCTTTGCCAATCTGGCGACTGCAAATGCTTGAGGCTTGCCATCTTGGCTCAGCCACCGGCTATGAGAAACAAAAGGCCGAGCAGGCCGCGAAGGAGAGAAGGATTGTTTTGCACCTGCCTGAACTCTGCAGAGGCAGTTGACTCATGCTGCGTGTTCTGCTTTTACTTGAACCAGTCAAGGAGCCGAACATATTTTCCGCGTGTCAACGAGAAAGTCTCCACAACCCCGTCAGCAAAGGACGGGAAAAAGACCTCTGTCTTGTTCTCGTGCTGGCCCTGACAGCGCAAACCGCAAGGCTCCATTCCCAGATGGCCATGTGTCCTGTTCAGACCCCGGCCTCAATGTACACCACTTGGCTGTTCGGCACAGTTGGAGCAAGCAGTGCGCTCGGAAGGCTTTGCAGAAGAGCTTTCAGACTGTCTTCCAGTGCCATGACCCGCAGGCTCTGGGTAGTGGGCTCCTCAACACAAACGCATTGCGCACCGTCCTGTCCTTCCGTCCTTTCTGTTCAGTCCTGGTCTACGCAGTCGGGGGTCTGCACCAGAAGACGCTGCTCCTTGGGCACATCCCCTCAAAGCCTTACTCCCAAATGCAGAGCTGTGCCGTGCACAATCAAATGGGTGCCCCCCCACACACCTCTGTGAGGCAAAGCCCGGAGTTGATCAGCACCGCATGACGCACTGTCTCTGGGGCCTCAAGTCAACAAAGTCAAGAGTCAAGACTTGCTTCTGTCGAAGCGTAGTTTGGGGCAGGTCTAGGCCCTTTCTAGGCGCCGAACGTAGATCCCAGCCGTGAAAACAGGGAAGAGCAAGAGAGGAAACCACATCAGCGTGTTGCCGTAGCGGGAGTAGATCCAGGAGCCTACCGCGACCCACAGAAAAACAGGCATTTTAGGGGGCCCCAGGGGGCGCCCTCGCGGGGCGGTCTCTGTCTCTCTTCCGGTCCCGGCCTCTGGAGTTCATGTCTTGCAGAAAGTTCCCCAACGCAGGGCCAACCACGTGCAGCCTCCGCACAAGAAGGACGCCGCTGGAAGCCCGGCCCTACGGTCGGAATGGCCAAGCGGCCGCAGCGTTTCCACCTGTCGATCTGCCATCATCTGAGCCCAATTCGTAAAGCCTGGGCTGGAGAAACAAATTCTGAGCATGGCCTTGGAGTTTCCGAAAACCGGGCACCCTAATATAGAACCCTAAGTACCAGGATCCTTATGATAAGAACGCCGCAGCGCTGAGGTACCCCATTTTTTGGAAGCTCCCATGTCTTTATGTGCTTTCCAGGGACTTGGGCCAAGCTGGACAACACGCTCGCCCTTGAGAGTGTCAAGGGTGTTGTTGCAGCTTCGCTCCGACCTTAAAGATGTGTCAGGGCACTACTAGTTATTAGTATTGCTACTATTGCTGGTTTTATTATTACAACTACTATTACTAGTATTGCTATGTTTGTTAGTCTTACCGTTCCTCCTATTGTCATGACAACTTGACGTTTCATCCCATCAAGTCAGAGTGGCTTTCAGTCAAGTAACCGGACAACACCATGCGACACAAACAGGCGATTGTCCGGAGCATTGACGTCACGCGTCACGCTCACAGAGCGGTAGGGAGGGCCTGGGCTCACCGAGGTGAACATCTCAATTGATTTGCTGTCAGTCATGTTTTGAGGAGAAGGCCGTTCCCGAATCGATATGTCTGCTGCGCGGTGCCTGCTTTCAGGAGCGTCACCGGACCTCCCTGAGGTGCCTTAGCACCAAGCAGACCAAGCACAACCATCGCTGGCCTAATGCGCTACAGATGGCAGGAAAGCATGACAACCCTGTGATCTTTCCCCATCCCCCCCCTCCCCCCAATACTGAATATCGGGACCCGCATAATCTAAAGTCCTAAGCCTCTAATCGTCTCATGGCCACTCTTTGCAGCCACGACACGCCCGATGTGGATGACATGCAGAGTTCAGCCTTCGCTTCGCTCTGCACCAGCAGGTCATCATCAACACCATCTGACACAGACCTGCGTTCCAGACAATACGACCTACAAAGGGACTATAGTGCGCTCAAAATCGGGCAATCAGTTAATCAAGCTAGAAAGCCCGGAGGCTGCAGGATTCAGGCGAAATCCGGCCGATGGTTATGCAAGTGTGCTAACAACGTATAACGTCGAGCATCCATTGGCTTGCGTCTTGCGCAGCTATGAGCATGTCACCCAGCCCGGCGAATCCTTCAAAAGTACAGTTCTAATCGAATGGAGGTCGTCCGATGCATCAATTTGTATCGCGACATGGAAACGTGTTTCGATGCCTCTGCGCGGGTCACGGTGCTGGGAAGTCTGCGCGACACTTTGCCTACGCGCGCGAGCTGCGTCAACGACGGGTGCGCGAAGAGTAGACCTGCCGCCACCTCCCGGACCTGCAGTGTGCATGGTTAATGGTGCTGCTGTTGTGCCGCAGCACACGACCCTTGCGCAACATGGGCATGAGCGCGACCGGGCTGTGTGCATGGGAGGCGGCAGCTGAAGACCCCTTCACATCTGCGTGCTGGCCCGTCGCCACCTCGCCTGCGATGTTGGGCGAGCTCGGCTTGCAGTCCGCGCTGTGCATTGCGCATGGGCAAGCACACTGTTCGTAATACTAATGACACAGGATTGAAAAACATAGTAACAATGGTATTAGCAATAATACATTCTAGGTGCATTCATATCTCCAAGCCCCTTTGAAAGAATAGCATCCCACAATGGGCCAAGCTTGTTGTGACCAGCCTGACCGTCAGATCGAAGCCGGGCATATTGTCTCCAGCATGCATGTACAGGCTCGTGTCTGCCAAAGTGAACCTTCACTGCCCCCCAATTTTTGTCCACGGCAGCACGGCATGCACGGCAGCATGAGATGATCAATGCACGTAAGGCCCCTGCCTCGCCGTGTCAAAGTCCACATCTCTCAGATGCAAGTAGCCACCACCCAAGTTTACCACCAGAGATGCAACACTGACATTCTCCAACTGCACGATGCCCTCGGGACCTTCACGCACTTTGGCATTGCGGTCCAAGGCCAAGTCACACCAAACTGGCCTGAAATCGAAAGCGTGCTGCCCAAACTCACTGGACCCCCAATTCGCAGAAGACTTCTCCCACCCGCTTGGAGATTTGCCTGCCAAACTACATGCCATTCCGCACTACCCATGCTGATGCCAAGGCCGCAACCTGCCTGCGTCAACCGCCACTGCACATTGCTTCCGATTTCCAGCTTGGCAGCTGCCTTCACTGCATGCGCGCTCATCTTGGCATTGCGTGCTGCGCTATAAACTACTAGTAGGCACCTCTTCTCCTTTGTCATTGGCTGGGCCGGAGCAGCCAAGAAGTAGTCGTCCAAAGCTTATGTCCTCGCATCCATCACATCTTGCACCAACATCCCATATATCCCATGAACTACTAGCAGGAAGTCGTTCAGCAAGATTCCAACAGTTCATGGTTGCATTGCGGTTGTGCAAATTCGCAGGCGTTGATCAGAGCGAGACACTTGATGCATGGCGGAATGTAAGTGAGGTCGACGAGGATGAGGCTGATGCACCAGGGAGTGGACTGGCAAAGATGGTACACAAACCTGATAGGGGCCACGAACCCGAATGCAGACACACGTAACGAACATATCGCAACCCCTATAGGGCCCCTATCAGGATTTCTTGATTGCTTAAAAGAAACCCCTAGCCATAGCGAGTTGACTTCTTTTTCCTCTGCAGCAAAGGCAATATAAAAAATATATCGCTTCGCGAGCGCTTGCGAACTCTTCGCGGACGCTTTAACAAGGATCGTCGGTCAGCTGCCGGAGAAGGAATCAGGGCAGCACGAGAGTCGCATCACCAGCTATAACAGCTGAGGCTATACAGCGTTCGAATGGCCGCTGTAGAGTGATTGATCCGGGTCGCCCGATCATTATATTTTTTTGTTTTTTTGTATGCTCTTTGTATTTATTTTTTTGAATTTTCATCGCAAGCAGGTAGGAGCGTCGAGCGGTGACGGCGTCGAGCGAAGCGAGGTTGTATCCTGACAGAAGGAACATTCTCGCCCCTGGCACCAACACTCTATGTGAAGGATCTTCTTCGCGGCTCAGCTTGTGTTTGGCCAGAGCCTCAAACAGTTCTACATGAGGAAGCGTGCGAACATTTCAAGGTGACGATGCAGAAGGATCGCAGTTCACGTAACCTGGGGCCCAAACGAAAATGACGGCCAGGACGTCATGAGAAAACCTGAGCGACAAAGAGTAAGGGACGAAACACGCAAGATGGATCTATTGCAGTTGATCTAGCATCTCGCACACCTCTCTTTTAACGTCTTGGCGGGACCCCAACACGTGCCGGGGTCGGCGCCTCCGAGCCTGCACTGTCCAAAATCAAAAAACGCAACGTCTCTACGCAGAGCCACGCTCGCTGCGGTCGTAGCCTCCTAGCTATGCCACTCTCAGGAGTTGTACGCTTCCAGCAACAAGTGGTTACTGCACGGCGAGCGCCCCCTGGCCGCGGATCCAACGGCTGACCTGCACATGGAGTCTTCAAAGGCGCTCCCAACACGCCTTGGTGGGGGCGAGCATCAGCGTTTTCCGGGGAATTCTGTTACATCCTTTAGTGCAGCAATTTCCTGTCGACCCCAGCCAGCGGACGTAGTCAGGACGGCAAGCAAAGGAGGAGGCGCCAAAGATATCTCATCGATGAAGAGTAACGCAAGCCGCACCCATCGCCTAACCAACGCCGCCAAACGCCGCTTCGTCGGCTTCTTCATGGCGAGCGCCTGATTCCTTGTAAGCCCAGCCAAATAGTGGAAGGTGCATCCTCGAATCAAGCGAGCTGCAGAGTTTTGCACAGCCACGCCCCTGGCGCACGACGGCGGATGCTTCGTAAACTGGAAGTCTTGAACGTCACGCAGAGGATCGCTCATGGTCGAAGCCTCCTGCCTCCGACACGGGGTCGAAGCCTCCTGTGTCGGAGGCAGTGACGGGCACGAGATCTCTTTTTCAGCTTTCTGAGCCAATAAGAGTCGCGGGCAACATACTTGCCACCTGCCTCCATCTGCGCAACTTCACTCCTGACCCTTGCAATGAAAGACAACGCAGTGACAGGATGCAAGCTGAGACGACGGTCTTGCATGAACTGGTCGCACGCGACGAAGCGTTCGCTCGTCGGACCTCAACAGGGAACGCGCGATTCCAAAATTAAAACATCCTAAAGGCTGAGACCGTGGCCACGCATGACCGGGTCGCAGGCGACGAAGCGGTGGCTCTTGGGACCTGAACAGGGAATGCGGGATTCCAAAGTTGTAAATACGAGTAAATTCCTAACGAGCGAAGCCAATTCCAAACGGTCCGACACCCATGCATGTTTTAGCCCATGCGAATATGTGAAGGTGAGGATTCGCAAAAGGATCACTGTCCAAAAGGCCTATACAAATGCGCAGAGCCGCAGATGCTGGGGTCGTTGCCTCCTAGCCATGCGGCCCTGAGCAGTTGCGTGCCTACGGGCAGTTAATCGGCTGGGAGCTTGGCAGCCGCCATCCCTGGGACCACATCTCACGCAGCCAACCCTGAGTGCAGATCCTGCAAGTGAAGGCGGATAGATTGGCAGGCAGGCATCAAGCACTGCTGTGCACCGCGGTGCAGGTAGGCAGCAATACCACGCCACGTCATTCGGGCAGCACGGAAGGCCGACAAAGGCCAGGATGATGCAGGACGCGTGCTGAAATCGGCCGAGCTTTGCGAGCTTAGATCATCACCAGCAAAAAAACGCGCAAAGCGGTGCAAGGCGGCAGCATCCGCACGGCGCATTGTCGATGAGGGAGTGCTAGCAGCGCATGAAGAATCTTCGTCGTCCAGAAACTGAGTAGTTGCAGGTATATCGGTTGCAGCACTCCTTGACGCCTCTCCGCTCTGAATCGGCGAGTCGGGGCCGAATAACTCGGCGCGGCGCAAGGCCTGGTCGCACGTGGCTCGGCGGAGCCACTGGGCCATGACCGGGAAATGTCGTGTAGGGTCCGGACTAGGGAAAGGTCAGAGACAGCATGGAGGCAAGCACGCAAGCATCATGCAACAGTTGCGAGCGTTTAGATGTTTTGGCATTACGTTAGAGCCTGAAACAGATCTACACCGCGAAGCATGCGACGCACAAGGATCGTCCGCCACTTAACCTGGGGCCCACACAAAGAACACAGATCCAAGACTTCTGGATCACGCCTCAGTCACATGAAATCGGGCCTGAGATGGGAAAGCAAGCAACATCCATGACAAGCTTCTGCCGCGGAACGCGACAAATGACGCAACATGGATCTACTGCGGCTCTTCAGCATCTCGCACATCCTGTTTTCACGCGCAGACGCAAGATGCGCGTCACGTCTTTCCGCAGAGCAGCGCGTGCAACATACTGCAGCAAAGCGTGTGACCGTGTCAAAGTGACGATTCGCAGAAGGATCAATGTTTGCTTAATCTGGGGCCTACACGAAGATCACGGCAGTCAGGACATAGCGATAAAGCCTCAGTCGCTGAAAGTAAGGAACGTGTCAAGGCGACAATGCAGAAGGATGACGGTTTACGTAACCCGGGGCCCAGACGAAGATCAGGGCGGTCAGGACATGTTGATAAAACCTGACTCGTAGAGACTAAGGAGCAGAGGAAGACGCGAGATGGATCCACTCCAGCTAGGCAGCATCTCGGACATCCTTCTTGAACGCACAGATACGAGATGTGCGTCACGTCTTGACGCGACCGCAACACGTGCTGGGGTCGTTGCCTCCGAGCGCGCACTGCACAAAGAAAAAAAAACGCGGCGTATTTGTGCAGGGCCGCAGATGCTGGGGTCGTTGCCTCCTAGCTCCGCGGCCTTCAGCAGTTGCGTGCCTACGGGCAGTTAGGACACCGAACCCTCTTCCAAACCGGCTGCTTGTTTGGCACATGCCATACCCGGTTCCGCAGCTCGCGCTGCATGTGCGTGTCACTGCCACGGCCGGTACACGTAGCTGCCCATCCCAAGCAATCAAAGCTGTTCTTCCGACAGCACACAGCGATCATTCTGTACTCGTCTGACGTCTCCCAATAGACTTGGGTCTCCTTGGGCACCGTCCAGTCAGCACGCGGACGAAAAGCAGAAGGCTGCGGAGAAGACGTTCCGGCGCGCTCCCTGTGAGCGGCGCCAGGAGGAGCAGGAGGATCATGCCAAGGGTCATGCCAAGGGTCATGCCCAGGGTCATCAAAAGACGACCGGGACGTGCTGCAGGGAGGAGACGGTCCGGCAGCGGCAGCATAGCCACGTGGAGCACCACCAGCAGCAGCCGTCTGCTTGTTCGAACCCCGACTACGGGCTTGCTCCAAGTAGCAATTCGTATCATTCTCTTTCATCCGCTTCTCGCACTCCTCTTTAATTGTCGTGAGAAACAAGTAAGCACGGCGGTCGCCGCCACGCTTGTCTGGATGACAGAACAAACTGAGAGCTCTGGTTTTAGCTTCCAGCTGCGCCTGGTCAACTTCTGCGTGCGGGCGAGGCAAGCCCATGGCGCAAAAAGGACAAGCCATTCGAAGCTATACTAGGTCCAAAGCCTCCTGCCTCCGACACGGGGTCGAAGCCTCCTGTGTCGGAGGCTGCGACAAGCACGAGATCTCTGATTCAACTTTCTGAGCCAGTAAGAGTCGCGGGCAACACGCTTGCCAGCTGCAAAACTTCACTCCTGGCCCGCGCAGTGGCAGGATGCAAGCTGAGATCGTCACCATGCGTGAACTGGTAGCAGACGACGACGGGGCTGCTCGTCGGACCTGAACAGGGAATGCGCAAGCCCAAAGTTATAAAATCTCGGAGGCCGAGACAATCGAGCCCACACGAAGATCGTCGCGATCCAAGACATGGTGACGAAACCTCAGACGGGAAAGCAATTAGCATGAGACGCGTATGCTGCGGAATGAGACGACATCTCTGGTATCTTACGCATGTCGGCCATCAGGAGCACTTAATGAACATACTGCAGCGAAGCGCGTGACCATGTCAAGGCGACGCTTCGCAGAAGGATCAATGTTTGCTTAACCTGGGGCCCACACGAAGATCACGGCGGTCAGGAGCGATAAAACCTCAGTCGCAGAAAGTCAGGAGCGCGTCAAGGTGACGAGGCATACGGATAACGGTTTACATAACCTGGGGCCCAAACGAAAATCATGGCGGTCAGGACGTGGTGAGAATACCTGAGCGACAAAAAGGTAAGGAATGAAACGAAAGACATAAGATGGAGCCTGATTCAGCTAGGCAGCATCTCGCACATTTTTGATCGTACAGACGTGAGATGTCGTCACGTCTTAGTGCAACCCCAACGCGTGCTGGAGTCGTTGCCTCCAAGCGTGCAGTGCCGAGAGAAAAAAAACGCTGCGTCTCTGCGCAGATCTGCAGAGGCTGGGGTCGTTGCCTCCTAGCCGCGCACCCCCAAGTAGCTGCTGCGTGCCTCGAGCAACAAGCAAGCTCCGCAAACGTGGCGAGAAGGCTGTGTAGGATCATCCACTCTGCATGGAGACCAAACATATGCCTGTCCAACGGGATTTCAAAAGGCTTCGGGTTTCGGAGTGTAGGCAGCAACAAGAAGAAAGGCATGACTATGATAAAGAGCCAAGTCACACGGGAACCACCAGCGGCGCAGGACACCCGGGAGCAGCGACCCGTGCAGCGAAAGTAATATTCAGTGGCGACATAATGATCCATCCAGCACAGCAAGTCGATGGTGTCGTAAATAACGTACTCTCTTTGAAAGCTTTGAGGCACCAACGGCAAAGTGCCGCGCAGGTCCATCCGCTCCCAGCCTTTGCCGAAGGACACAAAGTTCAGCTCTTGCAGCTGCTTGATTTGGTCCGCGGGGAGGGTCACCTCGAACAAGATAGCAATGTTGTCTTGAAGTCGAATTCCTGCCTGCTGAGCATCGTCAACCAAGCGGAACCTGCGCCCTTCGAGCGTGTTCCGCGACACGGGGTCGAAGCCTCCTGTGTGGGAGACGGCGACAGGCGCGACGGTTGCCGAGCTTGCAGGCTCCAACAACACAGCTTCCCCATGACGGTTGCATTGATGGAAGAAGGAGCTCAGAGCAAATTCTTTGCGACTCCACCACAGCGGCAAAGCAGACGAGCTGGAAAGAACCGCAGCCCGTAAGGCTTGCCGCTTAATCACATCCTGAGCTTGTGTTTGCAACAACGCCACGTAAAAGGAGTACGACATGGTCGAAGCTTCCTGTGTGTGACACGGGGTCGAAGCCTCCTGTGCCGGAGGCAGCGACAGACACGAGATCTCTTATCCAGCTTATTGAGCCACTAAGATTTGCGGGGGACAGAGCATTTGCCACCTGCACAACTTCGCTCCTGACCCTTGCAGTGAAAGACGGCGCAGTGACTGGATGCAGGATGAGACCCTCGCCAGGCATGAACTGGTAGGACACGACCACGGGGTTGCTCGTCGGACCTGAACAGGGAATGCGCGATTACACGATTCAAACACCCTAAAGGTTGAGACCACGGCCATGCGCGAACTGGTCGCAGGCGACAAGGTCGTCGCTTTTCGGATCTCAACAGGGCAATGAAAGGCAGCACAGCGACAGGATGGAAGCTGAGACCCATGCATGAGCTGGTAGCAAGCGACGAATCGATCGGTCTTCGGACCTGAAGCGGGCAGTGAAAGGCAGCGCTGTGGCCAAATGCGAGCTGAGACAATCGCCACGCGTGAACTGGTCGCCGGCGATTCATTTTTTCCCCTTGCAGTGAAAGACAACGCAATGACAGCATGCATGCAAGCTGAGCCCCTGGCCATGCATGAACTGGTAGTAGACGACCACGAAGTAGCTCGTTGGACCTAAACAGGGAATGTGCGATTCCACGATTAAAACACCTTAAAGGCTGAGACCACAGCCATGCGTGAACTGGTCGCAGGCGACGAAGTCGTCGCTCTTCGGACCTCGACAATAAAATGCATCGCAGTTGCAGGATGCAAGCTGAGATAATCGCCATGTATGAGCTGGTCGTCGGCGACGATGCGGTCGTTCTTCGCACCTGAATAGTGATTGCGCAATCTAAAATCCTTAAGAGCGGAGCCAATCCGAAAGGGTTCGGCAGCGATGCAGGTTTTCGCCCATGCGTGGAGTCACAGATACGACATGTGCGTCACGTCTGGGCGTGACCCCAACACGTGCCGGGGTCGTCGCCTCCGGGCCTGCATTGCCCAGACAATATCTTAAAAGCGTAGCGCGTCTGCGCAGAGCCACACATGCCGGGGTCGTTGCCTCCTGGCGATGCGACTTTCAGTTGTTGCGTGCTTCTCGCAACAAGCAAACTCCGCAAACGTGGTTGGAAGGTCGCGAGGGGTCATCGAGTCTCCACGGGGACCAAACATATGCTGTGCAGCGGCATTTTACAAGGGTTCGGACTGCATCCCTGCAAAGAAGCAGAGACTGAAAACAAAATATGATAAACAGCCAAGTCACACAGGTACCGCCAGCGGCACACGGCTGCCGGGAGCAACGACCCGCGCACCGAAAGTAATAGTCTTTTGCGACGTAATGATCCATCCAGTCAAGAAAGCTGATGCTCTCATAAAGAACGTGCTCCGTTTGAAAGCTGTCAGGCTGCAACGGCAAAGTGCCACGCAGCTCCATCCGCTCGTGCTTTTTGTCCAAGCACAGCAACTTGAGCTCCGTGTGCGTCTTCACCTGCTCCGCAGGCATCTTGACCTCGAGCACGTGCGCGATGAACTCCCCAGCTACCGCCTGCCGAACATTGTCAACCAAGCGGTACGTGCGCCCTTCAATCGTGCCATGTGACACGGGGTCGAAGCCTCCTGTGTCGGAGGCTGCAAGATCCAGCACGTGTTGCCCGCGACGGTTGCATTCCCGGAAAAAGGAAGCCAGAGCCCATTCTTTGCGACTCACACATGCCGGGGTCGTTGCCTCCTGGCGATGCGACTTTCAGTTGTTGCATGCTTCTCGCAACAAGCAAACTCCGCAAACGTGGTTGGAAGGTCGCGAGGGGTCATCGAGTCTCCACGGGGACCAAACATATGCCTGTGCAGCGGCATTTTACAAGGGTTCGGACTGCATCCCTGCAAAGAAGCAGAGACTGAAAACAAAATATGATAAACAGCCAAGTCACACAGGTACCGCCAACGACCCGCGCACCGAAAGTAATAGTCTTTTGCGACGTAATGATCCATCCAGTCAAGAAAGCTGATGCTCTCATAAAGAACGTGCTCCGTTTGAAAGCTGTCAGGCTGCAACGGCAAAGTGCCACGCAGCTCCATCCGCTCGTGCTTTTTGTCCAAGCACAGCAACTTGAGCTCCGTGTGAGTCTTCACCTGCTCCGCAGGCATCTTGACCTCGAGCACGTGCGCGATGAACTCCCCAGCTACCGCCTGCCGAACATTGTCAACCAAGCGGTACGTGCGCCCTTCAATCGTGCCATGTGACACGGGGTCGAAGCCTCCTGTGTCGGAGGCTGCAAGATCCAGCACGTGTCGCCCGCGACGGTTGCATTCCCGGAAAAAGGAAGCCAGAGCCCATTCTTTGCGACTCCACAGCGGCAAAGCACGCGAGCTGCACAGAGTCGTAGCCTGCAAGGCCTGCCGCGCAGTCACATCCCGGGCTTGTTCTTGCGTCAAAGCCACGTAAAAGGAATTCGACATGGTTGAGAGGCCAAGATCAGCCGGTGTGACACGGGGTCGAAGCCTCCTGTGTCGGAGGCAGCGACGGGCAGGAGATCTCTTAGTCAGGCTTTTGAACCACTAAGATTTGCGGGCAACATAATATTTGCCACGTGCGCAGCTTCACTCCCGACCCTTGCAGTGAAAGACAGCGCATTCACAGGATGCAACCTGAGACCCTCGCCATGCATGACATGCAGCCAGGACAATTTCGATCGCGAAAAGACATGAACATACATAAAATGTTCAGTGACTTACAACAAGGAACTTGAGCACGAGCGTAGCCAAACGCGGTTTCGAACAGGGGAGTGCAGTAGATGCCCGCAGCCCAAAACTCATGTCCCTTGCCTTCGTCCTCGGATGCCAGTAACTGCCCAGCCGCCAACGTTGACCAAACTCCGTACATCCAAGTGCCAGGGAAAGCCTGCCTCCATGTCGGACCGGGCGTCACCTTGCGCATCGAATCTGCCAAGCGATAGAAGCGAAATCGCTCTTTTGGCAAATGGCTGTCCCGAGGAATCTCTTCGACGACGTGATGAAGTTCGCGACGTAGTAACCATTCCTGGCAGGGTTGGGCACCGACGTAACCAGTAAACGGAGTTAAGCTTTCACTTCAAATCTACGCAGCTGGCCTGAAACAAGTCGAGAAACTGACCATGGAAATCGCTGGAGACCACATCCCTGTAGCTCCTGCCCCTGTTTTTCGCCTTGCCAACTATACGCCATCGACCAACCAGATCCCCGCGATCCATCTCAGGGGTCAGATAGCAGACACAAGAAATCACGCTACATGCTAACTTCCCTAAGAACCTGAAGACATGTCGAAAGAAGACATCTCTAAAAGAAAAAAATTACGGTTGCTCTGGCCAACATCCCCTCCCCCGCCTCGGCTTGTTGCAATGTCACTTGACGCTTGGCGGGAGCAGCCTTGGGAGCGTCATCTGTCGTCGCAGCCGGCGCCATGCGGACGTCGGGGTCGACGCCTCCTGACGCCGCCGAGACAACCTCGCGGGCATGGGAGGTCACGCCCTCTGATCCCGCAGAGCCAGACGTCGATTCTGTGGCCGGGCAGGTGGACTCTATGGAACGCTGGCACCGGTCAGTCGCAGTCTCCAGATGCTTGGACCAGTTTGCGGCGCAGGTGCCATAGCCTTTTCCCAACGGGGTCGACGCCTCCTGATCCTCCTTCGAGGTAGCCGTCCACTGGACAAAGTCTTCGTCTCCTTCGTGGCGACTTTGATCGCGAAGCCAATCACGGAGTCGACGCACACCCTCCCCCGCCATGCGCCTTCGTGCTGCCTCCGACGCTCCTCTGGGAGTGCACATCGTAATGACACCATGCTTCTCAATCTCGCTCCTTCCCGTTTCGTAATTTTCGCGGCGACGCTTGTCCTCACGAAGCAGAGACGTAGAGCAAACGTGCATTAAACAAAATGTTATTCAAAACACTGCAGCATTTTATTGGTCGTCCTGTTTCCGACTCCGAAACATCATACTGCATCCGACGCTGGCTTCTAAGTCAGCCGCCCAGGATCGCCACAACAATCCCTCCCAGGTCTTAGGCAAACGCAGCCGGTACATGACCCCCGTTGTATCCCATCGCTGCTTCGCATGCTCCAGGTCAGGGTAGTCTTCCCAGGAAGGCAAAGACAATTGCTCTTCCATGGCACACAGAGAGCGAGGCGCCTGACGCGGGGTCGGCGCCTCCTGCGTCACCCTCACTCAAAGACCCGATTCAACCTGGACTTTACTGCGTGCATGTAACGTCTAAGTTAGATAGGCGAAAGTCATCCTGTCTCTGCTCATCAAACCTGAATTCTCGAAGACACCGCAACTAAATATCACCATCTGAATCCTGAACCTACCGCAGCTTCTGGCCTCTTGTCCGGGTGGATGCATGACGTCCAGACCTCCAGTGGAAGCAACGGGCACTAGCAAACCGCTGCAAAGCTGAGGAACCAAACTAGTAGACATGGAAGGCGGTACGACATGAGCACCGCATAGGACTGCCACAAGCGCATCGGAAGCTCTTCAACATACTACACGCGACTTGTGTGTCCTCGCAATCCCACTTCATTTGAAGCGCTTGCTCCAGACTAGTCACACATGAGGAAACTCGAAAGCATGGAAGCATGGCCAACACGTCTTGTAAACATTATGACGGGGTCGAGGCCTCGTGACATGGACGCGCTATGCCGGGGTCGAGGCCTCCTGACATGCAGGCGGCAACTCGCCCAACAGGAGTCCGTAGCAGCCAGCTTGAAGCGCCAACAAGCCCATGACCACTGCAACTAATTCCAATACGACCAAGCAAAGAGCTCTTCAATCACTGCATGGCATCAAATTGCGAAGGCCGACCCATCTCCCGTCCGTTGCGCCAGCCTGCGTTAGGATCAGCGCAAACCATGGGAGAGACTGTTTCACCCAGCTTCACCGGGTGAAACGGGGTGAAACAGAGAGAGAGGTGTGCGGCTTCGGCGCGGCCCCGCCAACCGGGTGGCCACCCGCCCGTCCCGTCCCGTAAGGGGGCCCGGCTCCGGGGCAGAGGCGAATGCTGGCGACCCGGCTTGCGGGGCACCGCCGCAGCCGCACACCTCTCTCAATTTTTCTCTCCATGGTTGGCGCTGATCTTAACAGGTAAAGGTAATTCTTCTGATATTTCTGGACCTGCTTCTCGTGCGTATCGATAACCGACAAGCACGAGAACCAGGCCCAGAAAGATCAGAAGAATGTACCTTTACCCGTTGCCAAGAACATCCGTAAGCGGCTCTTCAAATGACCTCGCTCGAGCTGGCTGCGTCTCCCCGGCAGACATGCTCCGCTGTCGTTTCTAGCAAAAGCCGGCCACGGGCCACAGGGTTCATTGCAACCTCTTCGACACAATCTCCCCGGTACAGAAGGAGCTCCAACAGAGTCCGTAGCAGCCAGCTTGAAGCACCAACAAGCCCATGACCAGGTAATATCCATTTGACAGACAGTAGAGCCGCAAAAGCAAAATCTACCATCCATTGGATTGCAGAGTTAACCGCAATGGCCAAAAGCCTGCACTCCCGAAACTCCAACCACAAGCGGCGAACGAGAGGATTTGAGACATGGTAATACCATGTCTCAGATGCTCTCGTTCTTCACCAGAGCAGGTGTACTTGTCCTCTTAATCCTAGAGCAGCTCAAAGGGGAAATTCCAGCCAGGGCTCTGGGCCACTGACATGGGGACTCTTCTACTCGATCATACACGAGGAAACCCTTAAAACGTGAAAGCACGTCGAAAACGTCTTGTAAACATCATTACCGAGTCGGGGCCTCGTGACATGAAGACATTATGCCGGGGTCGAGGCCTCCTGACACGCAGGCGGCAACATACCCTGCCTCTCCTAAAACCAAGCGTTCGTGTCCTCATTCACATCCCAATGCCACGTTCTTGCCGGATCCGGACAAGAAAACTTGAAGAAAGTTCGCTGCGATGGCGGGGTTCGAATGTCGAACATCTCCACCGACTTGCCTGCATTCTCGCTCGGAGGCACACGGCAGTCAGTAGACTACATTCGGATGATCACGCCGTCAAATTCAGCTTCCACCTGAGCTCTCCTGGCAACGGCGTCCATGGTCGGCTCGTGCCCGACGTCGGCACTGCCAACTGGCACGCGCACGAGGCACGGCGACCTTTCGGGCACAGACAAGTCGACGGGGTCGATGCCTCCAGTCGGCGTGCCTGGAAAGCAAGAGTTTTGCGCGGACTCGTCGGTCGCGAGAAGATCCATGGCTCCAGTAGGCATATTTCTTCACACAAGCACCAACACACTCTGAGCCCTGAGCCATGAAATAACAGAGACACAAGTGTTGCGCAAGGCAACAACAGATTTGACTGCGCGCGTCTGCACATGAAAGCCTACACGCTATCTGTGCCGGACGGAAGCTGAGTCGCAGGCGGCGCAGGCGTATTCGGAGTGACGTCACAGAGGGAGCGGCCTTGTGCGTACTACTATACTAGTACTAGTACTAGTACTAGTACTAGTACTAGTACTAGTACTAGTACTAGTACTAGTACTAGTACTACTACTACTACTACTACTACTACTACTACTACTACTACTACTACTACTACTACTAGTGACAGGTGTCAAACAGCAAGAAACATCTCCTTGGAACAACCGAAGTAAGAGGAAGCGCAGTCAGGGCAGCAAAGCTTCAAAGACCCTTCACTTGCCTTTTCGCAAGACGCCGTCGACTGCTCCACGTGAGACTTTTGCAAAACAGTACCCTCGTTTCGAAGAGGTACGTGACCTGCAGCAGGAGACACGTCTTCTGAACTTGTCGGGGTCGACGCCTCCTGACATGAAAGGACTAAGAGGGTCGGCTTGTGAGAAAAACTATACCTTGTCTCCAGTCACCTTGACTCCTGTTGTCCAGTGTTCGCAAAGCAGGGAAAATGAGCCAGTACACTACACGAAGCGCATCCGTCTGCACTTGAATCTGCGGGAAGTCGAAGTTCGGCTCTCTGGGTGGGAAAAGGTAGTCGGGGTATCCCAAGAATAACCTCGCATCCAGATACCCAGCAATGAGATGGTTCACATTTCGAGGCAAGTCGCGCAACTCCAAACAATCAGCACTCGAGGTCCATTGCAGCGCCACAGTGATGGGGACAGCAGCCGACAGCTTCGTCTCGGCCGCTTTTGGTGTGGCCAAGTCAGTAAATTTCAGGAGAAGCTGAATCAATTCGGCCACGTCGAGCTTCAAGTCGAGCTTGATGCTCATGGTGAGGCAGGGCCGCCCTGTTGTCGGATCAAGCTCCATTCGCGCCCTCGGTGCCGTAGCAGTCGTGAGACTCAACGGTAGGGTCCCCGCTGCCATGGCGTCAGTAGACATCTGGCCCGCTATTATCGCGTCCGACGCAGTAGACATCCGATCCGCTGTTATCGCGTCCGACATGGGGTCGGCGCCTCCTGTGTCACACTCACGCAGGCAAGACAGATCAGGATACAACGGCTACGGTCAAGCATTCAAGGCATCCTGCGTGTAAGTAACGCACAAGAAGTCACACCGAACACGCGGAAGGGTCTTCGCTCTCATCCTGTTGTAGCCATACAAAGACACAGTTGCAAAACTCTCGTCCATGTAAGATTCTTATAAACACTCAAGGAGTACCTCAAAAAGGCTCGAACCTTGCGAAGCAATCACTTTCCGGCCTCCACCGTGGGGCCGACCACAGGCGCGCAATGGAACTGGCGGTCGTCCTGGCAAGCTGCAAATGAGGTCGAACCAGGAACACCGGAGGTACATAACCATGTATAACGAACTAAGCTACTCCCTAGAAGCTACGCGTGAAGCTAGGTGAAGCAGCTACGTACCTGGATCGCGAAACTATGCGTGACTGAAGGTTGCTCTATAGCCCAGCTAAACAAGACCGTTCAAAACAACGATGGAGATGCAGGTCAGCATGCGTAACTGAAGGTTCCGCTACAGAAAACAAAAAGTCAAGTAGTCGATGTCGGGCCCGTACAGTTCAAGCAAGCCTAGCAAAACACATTTTCCTCGGGCAGCCCATCCTCATCTCGGACCAGCCATGCCACGATTCACGTGTATGATGCTCCGCAAAAAAAAAATGACGAAATAGGTCTGGTTTCATTGAGTGTCGCAGTCGTGACCGTACGTTCTGCCCTTGTCCCCAGTAAGTCGATGCTGATACGGAAGAGAACGTGGAGGTCTTGCCGCTCGAGCTTGATAACACGCCTCGGCAGCCTGCGACCTTGCAGGAGCCGCCTCAGACAAACCGATCGGACAAGTCTGCTGGGACGAGCTCGCAGCCTCATCAAAGGTCGGATCAGGTCCAAACCGGATCGCGTCCGCATGATTGAAATTGGCATGGGTCATGGGTTCTCTTTCCGGCACAGGAAGTGCTTCCAATTCCGAGGCCATGAACTCTTTCCATTTTTCTTCATCGATCCTTGCGAGGAGTTCGTCAGCGAGGATATCGTCTCGGCACCACTGCACGCCTGGCTTTTGTTGATACTGTTCTATCCAGGACTCCATAGCGTACATAGGATCTTCCCACGTCCAAGCTTTTTGCTTCGGCCTTGGACCGCACTCCGCTGGCTGTCGCTCCCCGTCAGACCAGGGTTTTTTCACCAGCTTCGTCTCGGCAGCTTTTGATGCCGCCGAGTCCGCTTTTCGTGCTGCCGAGTCGGCTTTTGGCGCGGCCGAGTCCGCTTTCGGTGTGGCCGAGTCGGCAAATTTCAGGAAAAGCTCGATCAATGCGGCCACGTCAAGCTTCAAGTCGAGGTTAATGCTCATAGTGAGGCAGGGCCGCCCTGTTGTCGGATCAAGCTCCATTCGTGCACTTGGAGCTGTAGCAGTCATGAGACGCAATGGCAAGGTCCCCATTGCCATGGCAGTAGCAGACATCTAGACTGCTATTACAGCGCCTCGGCGCCTCCTGTGTCAAGCTTGCGAAACACGGGGCGAGATAACAGTCACGGTGAAGCATGGAACGTGGACAGAACAAGAAGTCGCAGGAAACACGTGGAAGGTTTATTTCGCTCGTATCTTTACAAGCTACATGTGAAGCCATGTCAAACGCAGCTGGATCACGAGGCTACATGTAACGCAAGATCATGTCGGTGTATGGGAAAAAACAAAAGATCATGTGGCAAACCAATTTAAAGGTACAAGAACTCCGAGTTAAGGCCTGATACACTCCAGCAGTGACCCACTCGGGCTGCCCGAGAGCCTTGTCAGCACGTTGGACAGCTGCATCCGCTGCTGGTCTCCAGGAGCCTTGAAAGCACTTCGGAATACTCTTGTCGTGCTGATGTAGTTCGAAGCCCAGCTAAACAAGACCGTTCAAAACAACGATGGAGATGCAGGTCAGCTGAACTGCAAACGTATCGCGAAGCTATGCGTAACTGAAGGTTCCTCTACAGAAAACAAACAATCAAGTAGTCGATGTCGGGCCCTTACAGTTCAAGCAAGCCTAACCAAAACAGATCATTGCGAAGAGTTCGTCAGTGAGGAGACCTCTTCTCGGCACCACGTAGCAGACATCCAGGCTGCTATTACCGCACCTGACACGGGGTCGGCGCCTCCTGTGTCAAGCTAGCGAAACACAGTGTTGCCTGCAAATCGGTCTGCTAGCTGCAGCAAGGCTCTGCTCAATAACACAACCATGTCCCAAGAACGGACGGCCTCCCTTCTTTGTTCGGAACCTGGAAGTCTGGCCCGGACAACACGATCCAAGGTCGCAGAAAATCCAGCCTTTGCCCCAGCACGGCGCATTAGCCCATAAGCCCGGCTGTCATCTACCCCCTGCCTTGGGGTAGGTTGGCCTCAAGGCAAAACCGAACGCCTCGCACCTGGCCAATAGTGCGGGGAGCAACCCCAATGGGGCAGGGGTTTACTCCTTAGGTAAGGCAACCCCGAAGAGGTTCGACTGGCACTCTGCCTCGGCACTCCCTAACTAACGTGACAAGCATGGATGGCCTCCCCTCCTGGTTGGGGGCTGAAAGCAAGCCACAACACTGGACCACCCCACCCGGCACTTTAGCCCATGTGCCCGGGTGTCATATACCACAGCCCTGGCACGTTGGCCTCAAGGCGGTCCAGGTGCCTCGATGCACTCGAGGCCGCACACCCGGCCAGCGGTGTGGACGGACCGATGGGCTGTCGAATCCGTGTGGGTACGGCGAGGTCTCCATGCAAATCCAGATGCAACAACGGCAACTGCGGCAAAAACAACGAGAACGGCAAGAGGCCTCTCGGAGCATGGAAGACCGCCCACGGCGCTGCCTCCTTAGAAAGCCATGCAAAGACGGCTCTCATCCATTCTCTGCTCATCTCCGAACCTAACAGCTATAGGCAAGCACGGAAATCTCCACATGGCAAAAGGCCCACACTAGGCTAGCAATCGTAGGGTGCGGGCCGACGTCAAGATCTGCTCACGCGCATCACATGCATCACAGAGCGCTCCACGCCTGAGAAGTGCTAAACAAAACCGTTCAAAACAACGATGGAGATGGAGGTCAGCGGATCTGCAAACGTATCGACCCTAGTCGTTTTTCAATCGCCCATCTTGTCTGTTTGTCTAAAGCAAAACTCGCCTCCGGCGGCGTTCTGAAGAATACAAAAACAAGCCACGACCCCGGGGTCGTGGCCTCCTGAGGATCACAGGCAGCCGCTGCGTGCTCGCTGCAGTCGATCGTCTACGTCCAGTTAAATTTCATATGCATCCCCGGGGTCGCGGCCTCCTGAGGATCACAAGCAGCGGCTGCATGCTCCCTGCAATCGATCGTCTACGCCCTAACTTTATAAGGCTTTTTGGCGGGAGTCGCTTCCATCAGAGACGCTGCCCGGCGTCGAGCGCCGCTGCGTTGCTCCACGGAGGCCACGCTCCCAATCTCTGCATCCATGATCTTCTTCGCATCTTCGTCAGAAAGCCCATCAGGCAGCTCAAATATGCGATCGGCCATAAACACACATACGCCCTTTCGAAAACGCAAGCTACCGACAATGATCCGAACCATGTTCTTGAGATTGAAGGCAAACATGTCCGACAACGTAGCAAGCGCCTCCACACGAAACTCCGCAGACTCGTCTGCGTGTAGCAAGGACCGCACGCGGTCGTGCGACACCTGGATGGTCTTATCATCCAACTGCACCGCCTTGGCGCTGTCCAGCGCCGTCACCAACATGAAGACGCTGGCAGGCACGACGCCGTTTGCCTCCTCCACACGTGCCCCGCCCGGAGTCTCCCGCACCTTCGCGAGCGAGGACAGCGCGATGACTTGACCGTGTGCAGCCTCGGGTGCTACCGGAAACATTCACTTGCCAAAAAAAAATGAAAGTTACATGTCTACATCAGAGTATTGACAGCGAGTGACGTCCTCCGTCAGGTACACATAACTTGGCAGAGGCCTCATTTCCGTATTCACGGGCGACAACAACTGCTCTTCCGCGCGCAACACCTGGGGTTGCTGAATAACCCCGTCTACAAATCCCAATCCCTCAGTCCTGTTATCGTTGTCTTGTAATCTTGTAGATTTTCCATGGAATGCTATCAAAACCCAACAAACCCAACACGGACACGTCAAGACCAAACTTAACTACAGGGAATTATTATATGATCCCACCTCGAATTGAGCGTGTGACCAGTCCCCACTGGAAACAGATTTGTTGGATCCCAGTATCACATCGCACCGTGTTTGGAAAGTTAGAGAAGATATCCCGGTCTCCACGATCGCGTCCTGCACATCCCGCAACGTGCTTCTCCGAACCAGGACGCAGAACTCGTCCTGCTGCACCGTCACCCGCAGGCTGCCGCTGAAATCTGCCAAGGTCACGCTGGTCAGGAGAAGTGGTTCGAGAGATGGTGTGCACTGACAACCTTCCTTGCGGCAGATTCCGGTGGCAGGATCAATCTTCAGACGAGAATTTTCGCAGACGTGGAAGATAGGGTCTTGGTCTCGGACATCTGTGAGCCACACCCCGGGTATAAAAACCCGAACTTCTTCTTTCAGCAATTCCTTCGTAAAAGAACGACTCTCGGATGCCGCCGCGCTATCCTGCGACGCCGCCAATGTATCTGCTGTCGAGGAGTTCCTCACGGACGCCAAACAAGACACGAAGCACGTCCCGGTGTGTGCCATTCTCGAAGATTGCGGTGCCGACCAAGGGATCGACATTGCCTCTCCGCCCGTTTCCTGGACGGACGCCAGCCGGTCAACTTGCTCGCCAGAAACGACGACTTCCACCAAAGCAGAACCGCGCTCGCTGTCCGCGAAAAATTCACCGGTCAGCGAAATGGACTTCCCATCATGCGTCACGACGGAAAAGTTGATGGCGCGAACAACCTCCACGCAAGGCCGAGCTGAACTATATCATCGGACACGCAGTACAAGCCTATCCGAAGAAACGCTGCTAGCTGACTTCTTCCTCTATTTCGGCAGACCAGCCTGACCCGTTGTCATGTCCCTCGCCAAATTTGCAAACGTCTTCCCCCACATCTCACACAAAACAAGCCGGTCGCTGTCGTCTTTCAGCCAAACTTCACCTTTTGCCTCGAACATTCGAAGTTATGAAAGACGGACGCACATGACGTGTTTGACATCTCATGCAACACATCCTGGACGGCTGCCGAGACACGCTGCCGTCTTTCAGGTCCTTAACCGTCGCGCTCGTCACCTTGCCCACCACATCTGCTTTGTGGCCGCGGCGCAGGCCTTCCAGCAATGCGATCTTGGAGCTACAGGCGAAGCCTTCGCGCCCAGCCAGCTGTAGATCCTTGTAATGGACATGCACAGGCGGCAAACCCGACATGGTCGTTCCAGACTTGGCTGAGAGATCAAGATACCGACCGCCGCTGTGGTAGGCGGATTTTTTGAGGCTCAGCTTGCTGAACATCACCAAACTACCACATTTCAGCTTGTCACCCAACGCCTGCAGGGCTGCTTGCTGGCCTATGGCTTCGAACCATATGCCTCCATGCTCGCAATCAAGCGCGAAGCCGGACATCTTGTGAAAGGTTTTCACCTTTTTGGCACGGCAATCCACGATGATGGCCGGCACTTGGAAGGCACCGCTCCTCGCATCAACCACGCCCGCAAACACTGTCTCCTGCAATTTCCGGGCGGGGTCGGGTGCCTCCTGCCCGGGCGGGGTCGACGCCTCCTGCCTGCGGCTGTTCGGTCATGTCTGCGTTGGTACCCAGGGGGGCCGACAGCCTCTGCGCGATGCTTCGCATGGAGCTTTGCTTTGAAACAGCTTGAGCCCGAAACAGAGCAACATGGCAAGGAAATGCAATCGCTCCACGGTTCTGGCACATGCACACACGTCAAGCATCACGCACCACATCAAAAAAGGAACTGGGCTCCCCGGCTGCCCGGACTTACCTCGGCACAAGGTGGCGGAGCTGAGCGCAACACGAGGCAACCGTAAAACTGTTTTGCCCCTTATCGAGCTCACCCTAGAGCAGAAAATAGCAACTAGGCAAACGATTTTTTTGCTGCCAATTACACCATGGCCGTCTATACATGTGCCCAGCAGCCGGCGTCTTCTGCACCGTCTGCCGAAGCAGGCTCCGGCACGTCGTCTTGTCGGAGAACATCGAAAACAGCCGCAGTTGCCCCCGGTGTTCAGCGACAGCGTCGAATGGTGCTGTACAAAGAAGCATGCACGAAACTGAAGCAAAGCAGAGCAGGGTCAAACGGTTATGGTTGGCGAGCACGTTCGCACTCGTCGGGAAGCGGAGGTGCGCGAAATGGCGAGTCAAGGTTCGTCCAGGACCAGAAGAAATCTATCAGCATCCGCATCCAAGAAAACATTTGGATGTGCTCCAGCGAAGAGCACGACGGCACGCAGATTTGGCGTGCTTCTTACCTCGGCAGTTCCATCCTTGGAACCCCATGAGGCCTCGCTGTGACGGAGAAACCTCCAAGGTTCGCAAGCCCACCCTCCGTCGCAGTCTCCCTCCCCTCCGCCCGTGGCCTGGCCACGTTCTTGCGAATTCGGTGCAATGGTGGGGCGAAGCGGATGTGCTTAGCTTCTAGCGAAGCACATCCGCTTCGCGCCCCATCGCAGCGCAGGACATCTCGCAGACGCCCCCTACATCCGGACGCGGGGTCTTGGCCTCCTGCGACGGACGCGGGGTCGCGGCCTCCTGCGCCAAGAGAGCTCGAGCTCACGTAGCCGCAGCTCCTCCCGCTGCTGCGCAACTGGCACCGCTCTATAGCGATGCGTCAAAGCTCCAGGACTTCCAGCACTGTTCGGCCTCCGAACACGTCCGCCAGCGAGCCCTCTGAAACGACACTCTCATTCGTCCAGGATGACAAGAAATCAACAATTTCCAGGGCGATGAATGGCTCCTGCTATGCCAAGCAAACGCCGCGTGCAAGAGCATGCTCTGCCTCCAGCTCTGGTTGGCGACCACGACGCGGGTGTTGTCGGCCACGCTGCTCACGGAATGCCACTCCTTCCTCCAAAGCAGACCGCGCGGCTTTCAGAGCGCCATCGCGAGCGGCATCTGCGGCCGTCCAGGAGTCGAGGAAGTCGCCAAACTGCTTCCTGAAACAGCTTGAGCCCGAAACATAGCAACATGGCAAGGAAATGCAATCGCTCCACGGTTCTGGCACATGCACACACGTCAAGCATCACGCACCACATCAAAAAAGGAACTGGGCTCCCCGGCTGCCCGGACTTACCTCGGCACAAGGTGGCGGAGCTGAGCGCAACACGAGGCGACCGTAAAACTGTTTCGCACCTTATCGAGCTCACCCTAGAGCAGAAAATAGCAACTAAGCAAACGATTTTTAGGCTGCCAATTACACCATGGCCGTCTATACATGTGCCCAGCAGCCGGCGTCTTCTGCACCGTCTGCCGAAGCAAGCTCCGGCGTGTCGTCTTGTCGGAGAACATCGAAAACAGCCGCAGTTGCCCCCGGTGTTCAGCGACAGTGTCGAATGGTGCTGTACAAAGAAGCATGCACGAGCAGGGTCAAACGGTTGTGGTTGGCGAGCACGTTCGCACGAGAATGCACTGGCTTTGTCACAAATAGCAGTCAAGGTTCGTCCAGGACCAGGCGCACGGCCACGTAGTAAGATAATATTCAAGTAGTAAGAAAATGTCCCAGAACACACACAGGACTGGTATCAGGTCATGCGTCTGAATGCAGCCGAGTTTTCAGCATCAGCGTCTGAGTGTTCAGCGCAGATCTTGGTAGAGTCAAAACCGCGCCTTTGTGGAACCCAAGCTGTTCCACAAGGAAAACGAACTGCGGAAGCAGATCGAGCAGCTAATAACTTCATGACTCGATGTTCTGTCGTCATGCGATATAGCTCACACAATGGCACGCAGATGCCGTGAAAGCTCCCATGCATGCAGGCATGCTGAATCCGGTCAAGAAAACATTTGTATGAGTATGTGCTCCAGCGAAGAGCACGACGGCACGCAGATTTGGCGTGCCTCTTACCTCGGCAGTTCCATCCGTGGAACCCCATGAGGCCTCGCTGCGACGGAGAAACCTCCAAGGTTCGCAAGCCCACCCTCCGTCGCAGTCTCCCTCCCCTCCGCCCGTGGCCTGGCCACGTTCTTGCGAATTCGGTGCAATGGTGGGGCGAAGCCGATGTGCTTAGCTTCTAGCGAAGCACATCCGCTTCGCGCCCCATCGCAGCGCGGGACATCTCGCAGACGCCCCCTACATCCGGACGCGGGGTCCTGGCCTGGTGCGACGGACGCGGGGTCGCTGCCTCCTGCGCCAAGAGAGTTTTCACGTAGCCGCAGCTCCTCCTGCTGCTGCGCAACTGGCACCGCTCTAGCGATGCGTCAAAGCTCCAGGACTTCCAGCACTGTTCGGCCTCCGAACACGTCCGCCAGCGAGCCCTCTGAAACGACAATCTCATTCGTCCAGGATGACAAGAAATCAACGAATTCCAGGGTGATGAATGGCTCCTGCTATGCCAAGCAAACGCCGCGTTGAATGCGCTGTGCAAGAGCATGCTCTGCCTCCAGCTCTGGTTGGCGACCACGACGCGGGTGTCCGCCACGCTGCTCACGGAAGGCCACTCCTTCCTCCACTCCTTCTTCCCAAAGCACAGCGCGAAGCTTCCAGCGCGACATCTGCAGCCGCCCAGGAGTCAAGGAAGTCGCCAAACCGCTGCCGCAACTCTTCTCGGTGTTGCGCGACACTCACAGCTCTCGCCACTCGTCGCCTCCTGCGCCGGACGCGGGGTCGCTGGGGCGAGATTTTCCTTCATCACCTTCGCGAGGAGCGGCGCCGGAAGCTGGGAGCCCGACCTCGGGCGCACAGCCTCCAAGTTGGAGGACCAAGACCAGACTTTGGGAAGCATTTGGAGAGAGGTCACCAGTTTGCATTCGCACTCTAAGTATTTCGGGGCCTCCTTCCAGCCAAACAAGCGCAGTGTGGCACGCTATCCGGTGAAAAAGCTATGAATGCAAAGCCGATCGATGCCAGCCGCATCTCCATGCCCTCGGCGCCAAGCTTTGACCCACGACCTTTCTTGGACCCAAAGACCAAAGCCATGTATGAGCATCCCCTTGAGCATCGCCTACCCGAACCTCGCGAGCCACCGCCGCCCAGGTCCAGTATCATGGCTACTCCCGAGAACAAGCTGCTCTTACTAAGGCAGTTGGCGGCTTCAGGCCGGCTGGGGATCCTTGAGAGCAATGAGGTGACTGAAGGGATTAGCTCGGGCCTGTTTGCGGTGATCAAGGATCTTGAACGATATCGTCTCATTCTGGACTGCCGGGGGGCAAATGTGTACGAAGTTCCTTTGAATGCTTGGACTAAATGCCTGGCCTCTGCCGAGAAGGTCGCTGCGATTTACCTCCCGCCGGGCGCGGGTCTCTGCTGCTCCGGTCGTGACCTCAAGGACTTCTTTTACCAGTTTCAGGTGGGACGCGAACGAATGGTTCGGAATTGCCTCAGTAGCGCCCTGTCACAAGGCGATGTGGACTTCATTTTCGGAAAGGGGAAGGTGAAGGTCTGTGGCTCGGCCCATGTGGGGCTCAACACCCTTGCAATGGGCGACTGTTCGGCTTGCGAAGAGGCCCAGGCCTCACACTTGTGCTTGCTGTACGAGAAAGGGGTGTTCAAAGAAAACGAGCTCATGGCCTCCTGCGCCAAGAGGGGTCTCACGTAGCAGCCATTGGACCTCCACTGCGAAATCTCTTCGCAGCCTCTCTTTGTCGGGTGCGGACATCCCGGCCCATGTTTTCGTTGCGACTGCCACCTTGCTAGCCAGCGTATCCCCTCCAGCACGCGCATGGGCCAGTTCCCATGTTAGCGATGAAAAGCCCGCAGCGCTCTAAGGTCAGCTTCAACTTGGAGCCCCTTTGGTGCCATCATTCGAGCCGCGGGCGCTTCAGTTCCCCGAAAAGACACTACGATCTGACGCCGTGACCACTCGACAGTTGGACGTGCTTGCAATGAATATCAGAAATACGAAAACATCCTACCTGCTTGCAACGAAAGCGCGAAATACGAAGACGTCACGACTAACGTGACCTTGCATAATGAACCACAAGAGCTGCGCGCAATGCAGTCGCAGTTAAGGCAGTCACCCGCAAGGCTTTGCAAGACGCGGACCAACTGCTCTGAGGTACCGGCGCCTTACGCATCGGCTTAACATGACCTCGTATCGTGAGCCACGCTGCAGCTTGCTAGAGAAAGACCAGAAGCACGACGCCAGTTCTTAGACGGTTGCTCGCTGCAAGCCCCAAAGTGCATTCAAACCCTAAACCAGATCAAGAGAGCCGAAGATGTCACTGAGTGCGTGGCATGTCCTTGACTTTAGCCATGATCGACCTGGGCAGCCAGCCAGACCAGCGAAGGATCCAAATCCCAACATGAAACCCCAACCCATGGATTAGGCTCCTGGTTAAGTGTGGCAGGGACACAGGAGGAAGTAAATGTTCAGACTATAAGGTGGAGGTTTAATGCGGCTGTTGCTTTCACAGGGGCTGGAGGATTGGGGAGGATGATAGCAGGCCATGATGAGGGTTTGCTTGATTATTTTGTAATCAGAGCTGGGCCGGGACATACGTGGTGAGCCGCTGTTGTGCTGCATGGGGCGAATGCGATGTCAAGGGAGCAATCTACAGTAGGCTGTGATTCCGGGCTTATTTAACTGGGCTTTAAGGTTCGAAGGTTTCAGGCACCAGTGCCTGCAGATCCTGGCTTGGAACCTCCAAAGGCTTCATTTTGGCTGGAATGAAAGAGTCGAGAAGGGATCCAGACGGAAGAACAAGGAAGCAGGCAAGCGGCAGCCTAGGGAAACCACAAAGAATTGTTTTACATCGTGCGATTCCACTGTGGGTTCAGGTTCTTAAGGACCTAAACCAGCTGCAATAAGCTTGCGGCATCATCTGTGAACCTGGGCGGCACAAAGACTAAGACCAAAAGCATGTTGTAAAACCCTTATATGACGAGGACGCAGCACTAGTAGGGAGCAGTGATTCCAGCAGCAAGGCAGTGAAGCAACGAAAGAAGAAAGAGGAAGAGCAGACGTTCATGTTGGCGACGTCCACTGCGGACACGAAGAAGACGTTGCCCTTGCCTTCACAGGGCTATTCGAAGCCTCTTGGCAGTTGACCTCCGGTAGCAGCAGCTCAACGGAAAGGCCAAAGGAGGCCTCGTCCAGGGCTGGCTCCATGGGAACCCATGCGCCCAACTGGAACGTTTGCTGCCATGTCTTCTGCAGGTATGCGCTCCTTCCCAATCTCGAGAATGTCAATGTTGCGATCTCCTGTCAACTCGAGAAACAGTCCTGCGTTCTCTGGGAAGCGTGGCGAGGAATAGATCCTCTTGAAGACAAGACTTCGGACCTGACCATACGTGTTTTTCAGCGCATTCACAGCCAACTTGTCGAGACAATCTCCAGGCGACGCAGGTGGCTGCCACTTTAGGGTTGTCGGGTTTAGGGGCCTGAACGCCGGTCCGAATTAGAGGCCTCATTTAATTAACTTGGTAACTTATACTCTGGTCAGGTAGTAGCAATGACAAGCGGACAAGCGTGCGCAATTCTTGCAAAGCCTTGCTTGCTGTGTCTGCGGGGATTCGCTGCACGGGCCCAATAAATTCATGGCCATCAGAAAGAAACGGCTTACCATCTCAGCTGCATTGGACATTTATGAGGTCGAGGACGAAACCACAAAATCACGAAGTCCAGAACAAGTGCATCCGAAAAATCCCTGGATGTCCCTGCTCCTGAGGGTCTGGCAATGCCGGCATCGCTGATAACAAGCACGAGGGCGAGCTGTTTGGTTCACCATTTCGGACCTGAGTAGACAGCCAGCTTCTGAACTTGGGTAAGACGCTGCAAGCCCCAAATTAAGAGCATTCACTTTCCAGCAGTTTTCGGCATGCACGATTCCAGGTACTCTCCACCGGAGGCGCCAAGGACCAAGGAGCTTCGAACTGCACAGCTCACACATCGAGACAAAGACCCATGAAGCGTGTGAGTCGTCTGAAAAGTCGTACCCAGGCGGCTTCGGAAGCGGGGTCGCGGCCTCCTGCGCCGGACGCGGGGTCGTGGCCTCCTGCGTCTCGAGGATCCATCAAGTGTCTGAGTCGTCTGAGAAGTTGTACCTGGGCGGCTCCGGCCTGTTCGGATCTGGCAAAGGATGCACAAAAGGGTATGCAGCCAAGTACTGCTGTACCGTCTGGTTCATCTCTCTGCTGGAGTTGGTGAAGTTGCCCAGAAGAGTGTTGCAATCTCCTGGATACAGCGCCATGAGAATGTGAGGTTCCGGCGCAGCACAGTTCCCACAAAACACAGGACACGCTGACGCCGTCACTGCTGGACAGTCCGATTTGCTTGCAATGAATATCAGAAAGACCAAACCATCCTACCAGCTTGCAGTGCCACTGACAAATACGAAGAGGTCATGAGCAACAGGACCTTGTATGATGAGCCAGAAAAAACGGCGCGCGCTGCAGGCGCCGTCAAGGCAACCGTCCGCCTGGCTCTGCGAAACACGGAGCAACTACGCTGAGGTTCCGGCGCCATACTCATCCAAGCCCACAAGACCCGGAACGATTGCGAGCACGCTGCGACTGACTGCACTGACAGCGTGACTGCTCCACGGTCCTGCCTGCTTGCGACTGCAAAAAAAAACTGAGACATTAAAAAATAAAAATAAAAAACTAAAACCTAAATCGCGCGCGTTCTGTGCGTTCTGCGGATTTCTCCTTAGCTTGGCGGATTCAGAACGCAGTCCGGACTTGTCGGGACGCGCGCGTTCTGTGGCGTTTTCCCTTAGCTTGGCGGATTGAGAACGCTCTCGGGACGCGCGCGTTCTGTCGTTCTGTGGAGTTTCCCCGTAACAGCGCTGCGCGACACACCTCGCGTCACACGCGGGGACGCGTTCTGTGGAGTTTCCCTTTAACAGCACTGCGCGACACTTCTCGGCACCCTCGCGTCACACGCGGGGAACACGCGCGGGGACGCGCGTTCTGTGGAGTTTCCCCTTAACAGCACTGCGCGACACGTCACACGCGGGGAACACGCGGGGACGCGCGTTCTGTGGAGTTTCCCCTTAACAGCACTGCGCGACACTGCTCGGCACCCTCGCGTCACACGCGGGGACGCGCGTTCTGTGGACCTAGAGGACGAAATGTCTCTTATAATTCCCCGAAAGGTAACTAGTGAAAATGTGCGGCGCTGAATGTTTCTTAATTTCCTCTAGTACGACCGAACATATGAGATTTTGGAATGCACTTTATTTTCCTTGTTGTTGACTCATGGACTGCGAAAACACGAAATGTCCTTTATTTTCCATCATGATATATATATATATATATATATGTATAGGTATTAGTATACATATTTGGCATGACTTGACTTGCTTTGGCATGGCATGATTTGCTTGCTGCTACTACTACTACTACTACTACTACTACTACTACTACTACTACTACTACTACTACTACTACTACTACTACTACTATACTACTACTACTGCTGCTACTAGTACTATATTACTACTATTATACTATGTATTTTTGACACGGTTTGACTTGCTTGGCATGGCTTGAACTGATTGGCATGGCTTGAATTGAGTGGCATGGCTTGAATTGAAATTCGTGTATGACATGCAGCAATGGATAGATGCTTTGCACGGTTTCACCATGTTGGGCTCAAAGCTGTGCTGGGCAGAGCCATGTCCCAGCTCGAGGCAGGCTCACTCCGTATACGGAGTGTAGGTTATCAGAGCAGTGGAACTGCGCAGGTCGCATGCCGAAGCGAAGGCTAGCTATCAAGACGTGTTTGACAGTGCCCCGCTGTGTGTACGTCTTGCAGAAATTTGCATTGCAGCAGCAAGATCGCGACTCGATCCTGGCTCCTCTGCATCATCTAGGTCCAAGCATGTTAGCTCCCTTTGAGATCTTGCAGGGGTCTATGTAAAGCTGGAAGGCAGCTACAGGGTGCATAGTGCATGTTGGCATATAATTTCGTATCCTGTACACAGGCTTTCGGAGTGCAATGGCATTGCTCAAGGCCAACTCGGCCTGTAAGATGGCCTCGAATATGGGTCAGGGGGGGGGAGCATTCGGTCCTTGTGGGCCTGCTGTACAACAGCTACAAGCAGGAATTGCCCTTCTTCCGCCAGGCCTGGTTGTATGGATCACTAGAAACCATTACTAGCTACCACTACTGGCAGCACTACCACCGCCCAGGCGGGCTTTCAGGTGGTGAGCGACAAATCCGGCAAACTCTTGAAGTGCAAGGATCACTGCTCCAGAAAGGACGTCAAAGCAAATCCCCGGGTGGATTGGGCAATATTAAGTCAAGAAAGTGTAGGAACCTACATCCCTGAAAGCACTTAAGTGGATCCCCGCCTAGGTCGCAGTGGCCACTCTTCGTGGTTATGGCATGCAGGAACAAGGTCCAGATTTTAGATCTCGTATGTCAGCTTTCGTTATCGCCGAAGCCTTGCTGAAACTCTACCAGAAGAAGAAGCTGTTCCCCTCCGGCATGGAGTCCTCCAACCCTTTGGCCCAGAAATGGGCGATCAAGGTTGGTAGTGCAGCCCGCAAGCTAGCAACTGAACTGTATTAATTGATCTTGGCTTGCATGTTGACCTTGGCATGGCATGCTCTGCAGTGTTTCGTGTGTGTGTGTGTGGGTCTGTGTCGGTTGCAAGGCCAGCACTCTGAGAATCCTCATGCGACGTGCAGATTCCAGCCATTGCTCAGAGATCAGGGCCATGAAAAAGGAGTGCGAAGAGTTTTGGTGGAAACGAGAGGAGCTGCCAGCATGTTTCTGCGGCTCATTGATTTAGGGTTATTCCACTTGTAAACTTTTTCGCAGGATCTCTCAGATGGTGGAGAGTCCCAGGAATCCTCGTCGTCCTCGGGTGCCTTGGAGGACCTCATGAAGCTGACCCAGCAGAAGCCGGTTGAGGCCGAAACCAAGGTTTCGCAGGATCGTTTGAAGTTCATGAAGGAGAAGCAGGCCGAGGGTTACAGTATGGAAAAAATCAATCGTGCTTGGATCAAGAAGCTGAGGGATAAGGAGGATCATGAAGCAGTTCAGGATGAGCCGTTCTACCCTTCCTCCCAGTACAAGCCGAAGAAGAAGAAGGTCTCGAAGAAGGACTCGAAGACCCCCGAGAACCCAAAGAAGAAGCCAGAAGAGAAAAAAAAGAAGACCAGCAAAGCAAAGCCACCGGTTGAATCGTCCACGTATCAACCTGGAACCTTTAAAGATGCTCGCAATGCTTTTATGCAAAAAAAGAGAGCCAAAGGTTTCACGCACCTCGAGGCCTGTAAGGCATGGATGCTGTCCAATCGTCGAGCTAACATGCTCTCGGACCTCCCGGAGAACGAGCTTAAGAGGCGCAGATTCGCCTGATTCGTGTTTTTTTCGGGCTCCATGAAGCAAGCTTCAGGTTATATGAGCTTGAGTGATTTGAGATGGGTGCTGGCTGTTCTCCACGGAATGCTGGGGCTCTGGCATAAGGCCAGTTCTGGGCTTTTGTATCATAGCACTGCCTGGCTGGGGGCAAGGCTGGGTATCGCTGGCTATGCGATTGTAGTTCCTGTGTCCACGGGGTTTGCGAATCGCACAAGAAAAAATAGTCCACTTGGCATGGCATGACTTGTTGCATGAACTGTGCTTGCAAGCGCCGATTCTGTGAATTGGGCACACATGTGTGATTGCATGCATGGTGCAGGGCAGGAGCTGTCAACTCTAAACCTCCTCGCATTCCCAAACCCTCGGGCCCTTAAACCCTACAACTTTTAATAGCCAGTACCCCAGAATCCCAATCCGAGTAGCTTCTTGCTTCGACTACGACGTCGAGGATGAAGGACTGCATTCGTGGGGCACTAGATCTGTTCAGATTTCGAGCGGTTTTGCAGAGGACATCGGAGCACTGCAGGAAGGCCGCTGTCGTGGTAGAGTCGCTAGAGTTTGGAATAGGTGTGTTAAGTTTCACCCAGCCAGGTACTTGGATCGACCCGAGCTGGTTTGGTGGGTCCGGCTCTCATTGCATCCGTTCTTGGTATCGAAGCCTGAGCATTGGTGCATGGCTTGGCATGCATGTTGTCGGCATGATGAAGTTTGGCTGGCGAGCTTTGTGTTGGTCGATACATGTTGGCATGAACTTGTTAGCACTTTGCAGCTGGGTATACAAATATTGCCATGATATGAGCAATCATTATTGAAGCATGAACATGTTCAGCTCATGTCAACTTGCACCATGCCATGCCATCACTTTTTGCCTGGTTTGTGTTCGAGGGGTCGAGGGGCTACTTTTCGGGTTTAGATCACTATACTAACTATACATTAAATAGTCGATTCGAGGACACAACCTATGAACCCTAAACCCTTATAAGGGTTTAGGTATAATGTCCGAGTTTAAGCGCCGAGACCCCTAGATAGCACAGCCATGCCGTCCGAAGGGCATGCCGATCAATGGCCTAGCCACCTGCGGTTCCCTCCACCGCCTAAGCTTTCGTCGACCAGACCTTCGACAGCGATCCTGCCACCGCGGCCCCCGCCAGTGCCGGTGGTCGACTTGGCATCGATCCCGAAACCTCCGCCGGTGCCTCCTCGACGTCCCCTTATGGTACCGCCTCCTGCTAGGCCTCTAGCCCCTGCAGACTTTAAGGCCAGGCCGCCAAAACTTCGCATGAGCATGAGTTGCCTTGCTTGATTTCTTGTGTTTGCAGGTGGCAGCTACAGCAGCTGCCGTGGAGCCCATGGGCAAGGCTGTGCATGTGTCTTTTGCAAAAAACACCAATACCCTAAATAGACCGCGACAACCCAAACCTCACATGGTATTGGCATGCTTGGGCTTGGATTGGTATTGAGCTTGCTAGGCAGATGGTATGCCTCCCGTGGTTCTGCCGAAGCCTGCAGAGCTCGTGAATCCCGGGCCGGAGGCTGTGTGTTTTGGTGTATAAACACCATGGCCCTAAAATAAACCGCCACCCGAAATAACCCAATGATTGTCTTGACCTGCTTGGATTGGATTGATATATTGAGCAGGCACTGCCGAAGCTTGCACCGAAGACTCCGCCGATGCCTCCGCCGATGCATTTATATGGCTTTGGGCCTGCACCGTCGTCGCCGCCTCCACTGCCTCCGCCTGCAACTGAGCCCCCCGAGCTCGATGCTGCAAGCTCTGTGGAGTCCTTGTCGTCAGAGGCAGACCACATGTATCTAGAGGTATTCAGGGTTTAGGGTTTATAGGGTTTGGGGTTTATAGGCTTTATAGCTCCTTAACTTGCAGTTGTCGTGTTTTGCCTTGGCTTGATTTGTTGCAGGCCGCTGCATGTGCCGCCGATGACTATGAGGATTTTGGGGCCTCGGAGCCCTCGAGCCCAGAGGCAAGCCTAGAGGCAACTTCAGCGGCAGGTGCAGAGCAGAGCGAGAGCGAGGCCTCGATCACCTCGAGTACGCTGAGACGGCAGTTTCAGCAGATGAGGCAGCAGATCGAGAAGGAGGAGCAGGCTGTGCAGGCCGAGGGATCGAGGCGATCACGATCGAGATCGGGGCGATCGAGATCGAGGCGATCGAGATCGGGGCGATCGAGATCGAGGCGATCGAGATCAAGGCGATCGAGATCAAGGCGATCGAGATCGAGGCGATCGAGATCAAGGCGATCGAGATCGAGGCGGCGATCGAGATCGAGGCGGCGATCGAGATCAAGGCGGCGATCGAGATCGAGGCGATCCCGGAGGCGATCGAGATCGAGGCGATCCCGGAGGCGATCGAGATCGAGGAGGAGGAGGAGGGACAGTAGGTCTTAGGAGTGCGGGATTGGGGCTCCTGGGCTATAATATCTAGATATAATATATGCTCTCCCATTGCATGTGTGTGTGTGCTTCGGGCTGATGGGCCGGCCGGGTCGTATGTTAATAGAAAAGCAAAGCTATAGAGCTATAGTGCAAAACATGCAATCGCTCGCATGCACACCAATGGAGCCACATGATCCTGCACTTCAGATTTTGATCTGTGGCTGGATCGGCCAAACCTGTACAGGTACGTATCAGAGCCGTGTACACTATTGCAAGTTAATTGAAAAAGATTGGTCGGTTGCCATGCTTGCACATGATTGATTGTCTTGCAGCTTGTCTTGCATGCATGGTTTGTGCTTGCTTTGCATGGATTGGACCGCTTGCCCAGGTCGATGCGAGCTGGTCGTGGTGAGGATCTCAGCGAAGGTGTTTGTGATTGATTGGTTTGTTGGTTTGTCCTATAGGGATATTGGGTTGTGGTTGGGATTGGGACCCCTAACCCTGAACCCTAAACCCTGAACCCTAAACCTTGAACCCTATAAACCCTGAACCCTGAACCCTCAACCTCGCTTTGAGCCGGGTGTAGGTGCTCAGCTATATAGGGCTTAAGGGCTTAGGGTTTCAGGGTTTTGTTGGGATTGGGTTTATAAATGTTATAGTATAGTGGTACGATATTGGGTTGGGGTTGGGATTGGGACCCCCAAACCCTGAACCCTAAACCCTGAACCCTAAAGCTTGAACCCTATAAACCCTGAAACCTGAACCCTAAACCCTGAACCCTCAACCTCGCTTTGGGAGCCGCACCCATATATGGGAGGGGATGAACCTAGCCGGACCTAGCCGGGTGTAGGTGCTTAGGAATAAATATTGTAGTATAATTAGTGGTATATATAAGTATATATAATCAATTCGGGCTTTATAAATGCCTTAAGCAGAACACCCGCCCAGGTCGAAGCCAGTATGGTCTTGCTTCATATCGTGTTGTGCATGTCATGAATGTTTGGATGCATGCTTGTTTGCTTTGATCCCAGGTGATATCATCATGTGCAAGCTGATCAATTGGTGCAGGGGCCTGACCCTAGATAGCGATGCCGCAGCTAGCTTTCTTTAACCCCCCGCATTCCCCGCAGTACGCACCGTAAATTCCCCGAACCCGCCCCGATACAAATGCCCTGCAAATTCATTCAAATGCCCCGTAAATTCCTACAAATGCCCTGCAAATTCATACAAATCGCCCTTTCTGGGTAATGCGCAGGAATGCACCATACGCTCTTCATTTTCCCGTACAATCGGCTAGTATCCCACATTATCTGAGTAGTGCGCCAGAATATATTGGATTGTCCATTATCCTCTCTATATTATATGAGCCTTTATACTATATAACTTGATATGAAATTATAATTATAAACTATACAATATAAACCCTATAAGCCCTTAAACCTTAATAACCCTAATATCGGTCTGCATCGAGTACAAAAGCCACGTGCTGCTTGCATTGCATGTCATGCATGAACCATGTCTTGAGCTTGGCATGTCTTGCTGTTGCATGTACGTTGCTGTGTATAGGTTTTTGGCTGCAGGCTTTTAAGTCGCTAGGTCGTAGCCCATCATAATGGAGAAAGAAATCAAAGCCTTAATGAAGACAGCAAAGCTGTCCTATGAGGAGGCTAAGTTTTGCCTCGAGCCGCCAAAGAAGGAGCCTCTAGACACGAATTGTACTAGCCGCATGCACATTGAATTGATCGGTATAATTGCCACCTAGGCCGAGGCTGTGGAAAGGTGCTTCGAAGCTGACACCTCCTAGGAGGGTCCGAGAAAAGTCAACCCCGGCGGGGAGCTCGGGGATCAAGCGATCTGCTGTAGATCGTGACGGTGCATGGGTATATGAAGGGCATGTTCATGAGAATCAAAAGAAGAAGAACAAGAAGCAAAAGCAACCCAAGGAGGAGGAGAAAGAGGAGGAGCATGATGCAGTGCCAGCAACAAGCAACAAAAAGACCAAGAAGGCAAAGAAGGAGAAAGCAAAGGAAAATAAGGCTGCAAAGGTTTCCATTGATCAAATGGACACCCAGGAGTGGGATGCCGAGGATACGGGGCCAGGGGCACAGGATCTCGAATGGGATGATGAGGTGCAGGCCGAATGGGAGGCATGGCGAGAGGAATGCAGGCTCATCAAGATCAGTCAGCAGGAGGAAGACGAAGGCGAGGTCGATGGAGAGGCTTGGGATCCGGAGGACTTCATTCCTGAGAGCGACTGGTATCACATGGTGGTACCTTCAAGTAAGTTGCCACTGTGGGGAGGGTTGAGAAGTGATTATGAGTCTTCGCACTCGTCTGATCAGCTCGAGGAAGTGCCGGAGAAAGTCGCCAAAGATCCCGTACCGTCAACCGCGAAGGAGGTGCCGGAGAAAGTCGCCGAAGATCCCGTACCGTCAACCGCGATGGTCCTGCATGAAAAGAAGGATGAGAAGATCACTTCGGCCACGCACTGCTCAAGCTGGAACAAGCTGTCGCAGCTTGCGGAGAGCGGCGAGTTCCCATGCCTGGCTTCGGTGTGGTCTACTGCCGATAGAAAGAAAAAGAACGAGCTACTTCGGAAGTATGTGCTCTCCAAAGACCCCAATCAGGTCGAAAGCGAGCTGCAAGTCACGAGTACCCAAGGCACTGGTAGCAGAAAGGTCAGGGTGTGCTTGACCCTCCGCCAGATGAGAAAGAAGCCGTACTTCTTCCCCAAGGAGAAGTGTGAGTGGATCGCACAGAACAGAAAAGGCATCGAGGACGAAGACTTTCCAGGTGGTCCACTAAAGTATTGGGTCAATGTCATGATGGAAGCCGAAGACTACAAGAAGAACCAGCCCCTATAGCACGCATGGAGTTTGACATGTGAGTTGACATGTGTGTGATTATGTCCCCTAAACCCTAAGCCTCCTGAAAAGATCGTGACTTCCATAGGTCTTTTGGCGAACATTCCCCAATAACCCTAAACCATAAAAAGATCATCAATTCCATATGGTTTTTGGTATGTTCCCCACCATGCATGGTCGAGGTCCGAAGTCCGATCCCGCTCCAATATGGACATTCAGGAGGCGATGCAGGTCCACCTCGCGAACAAGCCTGCTTTCGGCAAGAAGTCTGATCGCACAGAGACGGTCGATGATGACGATGACAGCGACGAAGAGCAGAAGCCCGAGCCGAAGCCCAATCGCGGGAAGAACAAGCCCTCGTCTACCCCCCAGCTGGCCTTGCCAGACAAGCCCTCGAATAAGCCCGGCGGTAAGAAGGCAAAGGTCAAGAAAATCAGTGTGTGGGATACCCCATGGGCCACCAAAGAAGAAAGAAAAGAGAAGTGGAGTTCATGGCCTAGTGTTTGGGAGATTGCATGGTAGAATCGTTGTAGAGTTTTAAAAGCAACTTTTCGGGTCCCAGGCTTGTTATAATTAAGTTCAGGCAGCGAGCTCCGCAAGGAGTTGATCAGCGCCGAAGGCATCCGCCAAGATGCTCCCGAAAGGATTGAGCCAGGTGTCAAGGACTTTTGTTTGTTGCTTTGGCTTGCTTGCATGTGTATGTTTGTGGCATGGCATGGCATGGATCTTGATAAACCCGCTTTGACCCCACGCTTGAAACCTTAAGCCTTCCGCCTTAAGATCGTGTCCAGGATGCTTTCGAGAAAGCCACAGCAGACATGCGGTCCGCATTCCAGAAGTCGCTTGTGCATATGTACGATAGATATATAGCATATAGGAACGAGAGAGCCTCATGCACCGAGACTTAATTAATTATATGTAAGGCTGAAGCGAACACCTCTCGACGACATCGACAGCATTCGCGACGATTGCATTGAGGCGGTCATTCAGTTCAACATTGCACGAGGAAGCATGCGAGGAGCCATCACGGCCATGAAAAAGCAGTCCTGATCGATCGGCGAACCACTAGCAAGAGCTAGCATCCTGAAATTTTGACTTTTGCTTAGTTGTGGTGCACCGCACCGCTGCTGCGAATCGCGAACCGCAAAAAAGATCTTCAATCCCATATGTCCTTTGCCGTAAAAGATCGTAAGTTCCATATGGTTTTGGTACATTCCCCAAACCCAAAAACCTTAAAAATATTAGCAATTCCATATGTCTTTTGGCAAAAAAGATCGTAAGTTCCATATGGTTTTGGTTAATTCCCCAAACCCTATAACCTTAAAAAGATTAGCAATTCCATATATATTAATTCCCTTAGACCTTAAAAAGCTTCAGAAATTCCTTTCAAGCCCACAGGTGCTTGTTCGGACCATGTCAGTGATGCTGACAAAACGGCCAAGAAGTCCCACGCCCGGATGAGTATCGATCCATCTTTGTTGTATCTATTGGCATGCTTTGCTGCTAGGCTGCTTCAACAGGTTGCAGCCGGAAGATCCACGCTGACGGCTTCTGCAGAAGTCTTGGCCCACTTGGATTCGGATCTTTTGGGGTTTCTTGGTGGGGAACTTGCCATGGCATGTACGTTTAAATTGTCTTGATGCATGGATGGTTAAACATGTGCTTGATTTGCCTAGGGGGATTTCCGTCGAGACCTCTTCGAGATGATGAGCTTTTCGCAAAAGCCAAAAAGGCGAAGATGGCGATCCCCTGCTTGGCTCAGTATGTCGTCACGCCTGTGCATGTGCATGCTGGGCAGATCGAGTACCAGTCCTGGCCATATATAAGTCCGATAGAGTGGTTGGAAAAGTTGATGATGGACCATCGAGATGCCTTAGTACCAAGCCCCAGTGAGATAAAGGATTTCTGGAAAACGTGGCTCAAAGACCACCCCCTCGACGAATTCCACGACGACAGCTGGCCGCTGGAGAGAATCATACCGCTACAATTGTGGGGGGATGAGGGTACCCTGAGGTCTAACTCTTGGCTCCTGGTGACTTTGCAATCAGCCCTTGGCCCTCCTGATGTGCGAAGTCTGTCACAGGCGAGCAGGTACCCTCTTTTCTCTTTCCCCGTGGAAGGTTATGTGAAAGATCCCGACACCAATGTCAACATGTCGCTGGACATGTTGTTGGAAAAAATTTCCTCGGACTTCAACAAGCTGCTTAGCGAGGGCTTCACAACGAAGCATGGACATTTTTTTGCCAGGCTAGTAACGCTGAAGGGCGACTGGAAATGGCTAGTGCAGGCACTGAACCTGGTTAGATCGCCGAGCTCCGACATGATATGCCCATTTTGTCATGCCGGGAAAACGCACATGCTCTTCACGAATGTCCGAGAGGATGCCCCGTGGGCAAACACACTTTTCTCTTCTGCACCTTGGCAGGTGTTCCCTAGTATAATGCGGATCAAGTATTTTCGCCTGGAGATGGTTGTCTTCGACCTGATGCACGTTTGGCATTTGGGGTGTGGCAGAGATATCGCCGGCACGTGCATTAAGGAGCTCACGAAAGCCAAAATTTTTGTTGGTAGCAAGATCGGTGAGAGGCTCCAATCGGCATATCAATCCTTGAGATCCTGGGCTCGAGAACACAACAAAACATTGGCCATCAAAAGGTTTACGAAGGAGAATGTGCATTGGTACAGCGATGCCTGCCCCGAGCCTTGCACGATCTTAAGTAATTAATATCCCGTTGAGTTATTTTAGTTTCGTTCGGACTTGTCGCGATTGAAATTTCCTCTACGCATACGTGCGAACCGAGGGAATCCACTGCAAAGCTTCGGACACAGCTGTCATCATGGCATGGTTGGCATGGCTTTTCCAGAACTTGAATCATGACTTGGTGTGGCCACTACCTGAATTGCGAGAGATTGTGCAACATGCCGAGACCTGTATAGGTACCATGGTGCGAGCGGGTAGGTATTTCACCCACAACGAGTGGGTCGACGTCGTATCCTCGGGTCACTTGTTGGTTAAGCAGTGGTTTCGCTTGGCCAAGCAGGGTGTGGACAGGTCGCTTGTCTTTTTAGCAAAGGTAAGGCCGAAGGGGCATGCCTTGCAACACATGATCCAGTTTCTTGAGCTGTCGGAGTCTCGCGAGAACCCGGCCTTTTACAGCTGCTGGATGGACGAGGACAGTGCATGCACTGTAAGCCTGTAGCCCGAATTGCAAACATTCATGCTGCCAGGACTACGTGAAGAAGTTCCTGCGAGTCCAAAGAGTCTTGCACTACGGTAGCTGCAGTCTCACCATTTTGCAGAGAAGTCTCATCAACTGCAAGACCGCTTTCGAGGAGCTAGGGTTCTGAAAATGTTGCAAGCTTGCTGCCTGCACCTTTTTTGCAAGTCAAGCCATGCCAATGTAGCAGTCTGCATGTGCCATGGCATGTTTCCATTTGTGTTGCAAGTTGTTACTGCTTGTCATGGCATGGATTGCTCTGTGTATTGGGTATATAGAGTTTGCGATCTTAGGATAGATATATATATCTACTATATTCGCAGTCAAGGCATGCCAAAGCAACTCAAGCCATGCCCAGCAAGTCAAGCCATGTCAAAAATACATAGTAGTATAGCAGTAGTAGTAGTAGTAGTAGTAGTAGTAGTAGTAGTAGTAGTAGTAGTAGTAGTAGTAGTAGTAGTAGTAGTAGCATGCCAAAGCAACTAGTACTAGTACTAGTACATAGTACTAGTAGTACTAGTACTAGTACAAGTACTAAGCCAGTAGTAGTAATAATAGTAGTAGTAGTAGTAGTAGTAGTAGTAGTAGTAGTAGTAGTAGTAGTAGTAGTAGTAGTAGTAGTAGTAGTAGTAGTAGTAGTAGTAGTAGTAGTAGTAGTAGTAGTAGTAGTAGTAGTAGTAGTAGTAGTAGCAAGCCATGCCAAAGCGCCAAAGAATACAAATCAAGTCATGCATGGTATACCTTCTTACCACAAGAGACGAAGTGAAAATAAGCGACGCCGATAATTAGTTGAAGGCTAACAAACGAGCCAATATGAATTTAAACGACGCTGCACTTGAATGTTTCTTATATTCCTCAATATGATCGATATATTCCTCAACTGTCTCTTAAAAACCGAACCAATATGAATTTAGCTGTCTTTTTGACCACCGGGGTCTTTTTAGAGTGCGTTTCGTCCTCTAGGGAGTTTCCCCTTAACAGCACTGCGCGACACTTCTCGGGACGCGCGCGTTCTGTGGAGATTCCCCTTGGTTTGACGGATTCAGAACGCAGCCCGGACGCGCGTTCTGTAGAGTTTCCCCTTATAACAGCGCCGCGCGACACACCCGCGTCACACGCGAACGCTTCGCGGACGCGCGCGTTCTGTGGAGTTTCTCCTTAGCTTGGCGGATTCAGAACGCATTCGGGACGCGCGTTCTGTGGAGTCTCCCCTTAACAGCACTGCGCGACACGTCTCGGGACGCGCGCGTTCTGTGGAGTTTCCCCTTAGCTTGACGGATTCAGAACGCAGCCCGGACGCGCGTTCTGTGGAGTTTCCCCTTAACAGCGCCGCGCGACACACCCGCGTCACACGCGAACGCTTCGCGGACGCTTCGCGGACGCTTGCGGACGCTTGCGGACGCTTGCGGACGCTTCGCGAACGCTTTAACCACGGTCGCGGGTCAACGGCTGGACCCCTGGACCCCAACCTTTTAAACGGGAACCCTTCTGCGGAGCATTCGGGAAAAAGACGACATGTCATAAGGACAGCCATAGAAGCTTAGGGACAGATTCAGACAAGAGCTGCAGCCACAAACGTGACAAAGCATGACAGCCGACGTTGTGAAGGAAAATGGTAAATCATGTGATGGTGATGATGATAATGGTGGGGTATGGAGGAAAGCCGGAGGAAAGGAGGCAGAGAAGCAAGAGGAGGAGGGTGGCAGCCCGGACGGTTAGGGTAATGACACTGACACCATCATGAAGATATGGAGTCGGAGGAGGAGGAGGAGGAACAATAGCAAGCAACTGTGACAAGCCCCATGATGATGATGAGGTTGAGGATGATAAGGACGGTACTCATGATGCAAACAGTGACGACAATGATCGGAATGGACAGTCACGAAGACGACTCTAGTGAATGCGACGATTATGTTAGTCGTGATGCTGATAATCATACTGCTCGCAAACTACGGTTATGGCAATGGGTGGACGATAGCCCGGGACGGTTGGCGGCGGGCAAAAAGATACTCTTCATTCCACTGGCTGCTGCGAAAGATGATGCTGGAGCTGATTATTGCCATGGTGATGACTGCGGAGGTCATGACACAAAGGACAACACCAATGACCCCGGCCATGACAGGGGTGCTTATGATGCTTGCACCGCAATAATTGCCTTGTGGCTGATGCTGATACTGGCTGGGAATGAACCGCAATGTCAGGCATGATAGAAGCTAGAAGATGTATGCAACATTGTGGGTATGTGATGCCAGTCGACGCATGCTGGATTAGATCGCTGATGATGCTCGTGATTCTAGTGAACTTCCTGGCGCAAACGGAATGCAAAAAGACAGCGCGAGGACCAAAAGGAAGATGGTGATGCGTCTGGCAACGGGGACGCGAATCCTGGCGCTGAGCCTGAAGCTGCTCATGTACGGAGAAGGTACGTTTTATTTACAATCATGACAATACCGGTATAACATTAAGAGAGTGTAAGACATTACGGGCCCCATATCTTCCAGTCAAAATGCTGTTTTCTATGAATTTTCATTACAAAAACTTACAATCGTCATAGTTTGCATACTATTGGTTTTCAAGCTTACTTAACCCTGTTGCTCTTGATGCCTGATATGGGAAGTCCTTTCCCAATCAGCATGGGATGCGCTTGTGACTGCCTTTCATGGTGGATTCTCATGAAGACTATCCGATAAATCAATGCCACTTCAATCTTGTGGTTGTTCTTTGTGTCTCATAATATAATCTTGCAGATAAATGAGATACAATGCGTATGCGAAACCGTACATTTCTCCACCCTGGAATGATGTACAAGACCGGTCAATCTATATAACTTTTGCATATCAACGTAAAGAATCGCTTACATATCCCACCGTTTTTTGCAGGCCCCATCATGTGCATGGTAGCATATGATTTTGGATATAGACGTCCAGCATATACTGTAGCATGACAAGTTGAGTTTGGCATCATACAGGCAGGCTGCTCAAACAGTTCCCACCGTCTCAAGCTATATACATGCAGGCGATCAACTGGATCGTGTTACCGGATCCATTTGCATATGTACATATATTATATTAATATATGAACATATATGTCTTTGCTACATTCAGTTTCGATACCCTTTTTTAGTATGAATGCTAGCTTGTTTAGTGCAACCTCTTTCAAAGGCGTATTTATTGTTTGCGATTATTATTGAATTGGTTGGCCTTGTTTCGGAGCTCCCAGTCCAATAATTTGTCCAGTATTTGGAGCTGTGTGTGCGGAATTGTGTATTTCAATTGCAACAGCTTCTCACAGAAGCGAACCCAGATAACTGAGAACCTACGACCTTCAAAGACAATCATCGCATGGATGTTGCTGTATACATCCTGACAGCTACAATGCCGGCTTATCCAGATTAGTGATCATTGCGGCTGAAGCCCACAAGCCTCCAAAGGATAAGGATATAATTGAGTTAATATACTTTTCAAGGAGAGTGCTTTGCTATCATTGTTGTATATGCAGACATATGGAGATCCACCTGCAATATTAATCATTTTCGCTGTCTTGTTGCTCATACCATCTAGTCATAGGTTGACTGCCGTGAGAACACATTATTTGCACATGCACACACAAACATACACCGACACGCACATACGATTGTCATCAGCTGTAAACAATACCGCTTGTTATATCTATGCTGCAGGCAATGCACCTGTATGGCGCAACCATTCTAATATGGTCTTGTTGAAGCCCATGCCGCAGTTCATCGTGTGTCTTATGGATATCTCCGTCAACAAAATCCTGTTACCCAAGAAAAAGTATAAGAACTATACTATGCCTAAAACCAACTTTTCAATATGTGACATGATCAAGAAGTCAAGTATCTACTGTGGTGGAAGTAAACATGGCAGATTACATTGGCAGCTGCATGCCAGATTTGGCAAGAATAATGGAGCCGTCATAATGAGGCACCCAATCGGCAGCTGAACAGGATATTCGCCGCATTCCTTCAATGTAAAAGGCATGTTATGTGTTGAGTATGGCCATATCAACATAGAGCACCAGGAAATCTCTTCAACATATCATTATGAGATTGAGCCATCCGCATAGACCATCGCAGTAGGTGTCCTTATAAGATGCCCGCATCGTTCGGGCTTCCCGCTTTACGCCTTCCGGCCGCGCGGGCAAGCGGGATTGCACCACATATTGGTTAAACCCCTCGGTAGACCTTTCTAAAAGCCCGGAGACTTATTCTCACTCATACACCCAATCTCGCATGAAGTTACAACAGTCACAGCTAGGTATGAATAGGTCGCAAGATGCAGGCAGCATCTCATGACACATATCTCCTCTATGAGACTTGACTTAGATGTCCTTGTGCATCCCGTGAGCTTGCCAAGCTCGTATGGCATCTCAATAGCACTTCATGCTACATGTTTACGAGCGTGTTACGCCATCTCATACTATGATGCGCATGGTTCACGTGAAGATTGATACTTCACCATGACGTGCTCATGAGATATATTGTTTCCATATGTAGCCAGTTTTGGTATAATGATATTCAGATTCCTGCGAGTAGCCGATCCTGATCACAGGAACATAAACCAATAAGGATTTCCAGTTGTAAACTCCCCGAGAGCCCACCATGTTGCTCGAACATCGCGCAAGTGGAATATCCAAACTCCCATTTTCATGCACCTATAAGATAGTCGGATTCGGATCCCTTACATCGCAACTTGTCAATGAAAGGCGAAGACAGTGTTTGTTGTATATGTTATCGAGGAGACTGCTCATACATGTATCTGACATCCAACATATATACCGACCATATGTCCTCGCATATGCTACCACATCATATGCGACGTCAAACATTGTTTTTATCGCTTGACTACGACAGACCCTTCAACAGGTTGTCCACCTGGCATTGCTCAGGCCATGGTTGTGTCGTGAGTTCGCATCCGTCGAATGTATGTTAATGCAAGGTCTCCTCGTCATATGATGTTGTGTCAGTCATGAATAGTTTATCCTCTTTGTGACCTGTAATCTCACTGCGGGAGCGGACACCAACCAAGAGACACATCATTTAAACCTGGTGTCCTTAGCCCATGCAAGCCTCACTACAAGTGAGTAGATACTCTATGCCGAATATTAAGATCAATAAGATTACAAACTAACCAGATAAACGTCTATAGAATCTATAAAAGACCTCAGAGACTTACTGCGTATAGAATTATGGCGCACTCTGGCGCTGGCTGTCGCTTGCTGTCCCCGGGGGGGGGGGGCCACCAAAAAAAACAAAAATAATCTGGAGGGGGGGGGGGCAGCGCAAAAAAACAAAAACAACAATTTTTCTGTTTTTTTGGGCGCTGCCCCCACCCCCCCGCCCTCCAGATATTTTTGTTGCTTGGCCGCCCCCCTCCCCCCTCCCCCGCCTTCCCCCTAGTAGCAGTGTTCTCGCCCTTCGGGCCTAAACCAGCCAAGAAGTGAGTCAAACCTCCTGCTTTATAGTCATGTCGAGTCATGTCGACAGTGGAAACAAAAACTCTGGATATGTGATAATCATTGTTGTTTATGCACATGTATGGGTATATGTACATGTATCCTATTTAAGAATGTGCATATGAGGATAACGATATCGTGTACACGAGTGATGTTGCTTCAAATCTGAAGCAAACCAAAAACATGAAAAACAGTAATGCTGTAAATATGGGGCCCGTAATGTCTTATTTTCTGAACATTAAATACCGATAATAATCATACTACCAGTATTCCTGATGGCCTTACCACATGGCCAGTTGTGATCCTGATGGTGAGCATGGTAATGATAGATATCATTTGACATTACAGTGATGGTGCTCGCGCTGGTGGTGGTGCTGCTCCCACCCGCCGCAGCTTGTGATAGAATCAATAGCTGCGAGCTTCAAGACGCGCACACCGTCTGGCTAAAGCTACCTTAGGGTTTTAGGCAGCTTATCTATGGTTTCTGTTGAAGGTGTTCGCCCTGAGTGGCCATGCCCTTCCAGCGAAGCTCACGCAGACTTTTTTCTATGGCTGGGCGCAGAGGTGAGTCACGATCAACACCTGAATGAACAACCGCAGACAAGGAGAACCAACAAGCTGCTGTACAGCTCTACAATAGTAGATTACACTTCATGGCTCAAGAGGCTCTTCTATGTAGCCTTCCCCTCAGCCAATGCACGACGGTACATACAACAAGTGGCATCTGCAGGCATGCGAGTTACAATACAAGTGGGCCCAAACTAGATGGCACTGCAGACTACAACTGCCTACGACTGACATGCTGGAGTATTTTCAACAGCTTCACTCAACCTCAGCCTAGCTCGCGAGAGATTGTGTGAGTTGCGCACTTGCCATGCTCCATGCTTCGCATGTCGAGGGATGCTCATGCTGGCGCTACCAGTAGCTGCGCCAGGGCTGCAGCTGAAGCTCGGTTCGCTCAAACTCTTGCAAACTTGCGATCTCCAAGGTACATGTTGATCATTTTGCGGGAGGGTGCGCTAGGGGGAACCTGCTAGCAGCGCACAGGATGAGCACCAGCACCAGCGTCCTGGCTGACAGATGCCGCGCTGCTGCCAAGCGTAGTCTCCGTGAATGACAACCCAGGACCTCAGAAAACAGGAAGGACCGCAATGGCCTCGAAGGCAGGAGCTAAGCTGCAAGAAACGCATCTCTTTTGTTTCGCACACTATCGGGCACCTTAGCAGTGGTGCTATCTGCTGGGAGAACCAGGCGGGTGCGACCAAATGAAGCCACTTTGCCACGGAGACACCTGGTCCAAAAAGCTCCACAAAAACCCTGTCCGATGGGGAGCTCGCTGCTTTAGCCACATCGGCTTCCTACCATGTACAAACGCAAGAGGCTGTAGGACTGTCGGAGACCAGCATCCCACCGTGGCAGAGGAGCCGTTCGTTAGCGTGTGCTTCAAAGGCATGCGATGCCGCCATCAACATGAAAGATAGAAGAGATCGTAGTTTAAGATCCGGGGGTACAATGGCTCGCCTTTGCAAGAAACTCGGACTCGTCGACTTTTGGGCTCTTCCAGAATATGTATCGTATCAATTGCGCTCCATTGCAACTGCTAGCTGCGTTGGCTGAGCTCGCTGGTTCAGCTGGAATTGCTGCGTTGGCTGCGCTAACTGGCCTGGTTGAGCTAGCCGGGTTGGTTGTGCTCCCGGGTCTGGTTGAGCTCGCCGGGTTGGCAGTTGAACTCGCTTGGCTGGCCACGCTGATGCCGTCTTCCACAGCATGCTGTCGACGCAAGAGCAGGTCACGGCACTGCCAGCAGGCCTTACGACGTCTCTTGCTCTTTGCTATGGTGTGGCCAGCGCCCCTCGGCCGTGTGTGACTTTCTAGCTCCTTGCATCCTCCTATGCTGCACTTGCAGCTGCCATCCTAATTCAGGTGTCTGCATCTGGGCAGTTTGACAGTCTGAAATATCGATGGGCCTACAGCTTGCAACTTGCTACTGAGATCTACTGAGGTTTGCAGAGGTCTGTTGCAGGCTTCAAGCCCGTGTCGGCCAAAGCTGCACACAAGGGCGCCCTTCGCTTCGACTCAACACACTCGGCTAAGCTCAGAGTTTGTGACAAAGGCCCTTCAGATGCGGCCGCCTCACAACAGCATCCCAGATAAACCAGTTCTGATCTTTAATTAGGCTGCTCCGCCAAGAGACCAGCCATGGGAATTACGTCGACCGTGCAGGACTTGAGATCCAGCAGAACTGTGTCAACACCTGCCGGCAGCTCCTGCGCAAATGGATGAAGCCGAGCTGTTTGATGGTACAAGCTTTCCGACAAGTAACTTGTCAAGTAGAAACTGTGTTCGAACCTACCCTCGCGGTACAGCGCCGCGCTTTGTCGTGGGTACACCTAGATTTTGTGCCAAAGAAGCCGTAAAGAAGCCATGCCACAGCCAAGGGTGGTGATGCCAGTTCAGTAGACATGTCCAACACAGTTGCTGACCAGCTGCTTGCACAGAAGTTGCTATCGAAAGTCTGAGACTTCCCCATCATGGTGCTCGCTGCACGCGGCGAGGTTCACGTGAGTAGTGCAGAATGTCCGGGGGTTCACCAGTCAATTCATGACGGTCTTGGTACAAAGTGAATTGAAGCTAGTCCAGCAACTTGTTCAGATCTGTTGTCGTCATATCAAACAAGCCCCCTTCCTCCGACTGCATGGATTGAGCTTCACCTGTGGTCAATGAGATTCGCTTAATTGCCTGGAGAGTGCGGCATGGGATGTCACGCGTGTCCTGGAAGGAGAGGACCGTGTGCTCTGGAGGCGAGAGGGTCGTGCTAAGAAGCGAGCCCAGAGCCAGAAGTGTTAGGCCATACAGACTGAGAGCCTCAATAGGGAGGCAACCAGCCATATGTAATCAAGGCCAAAACAGCACACACACACTGAGTTGTTCTGCCAAGCCACCAATGACGCTGTTACGGCCAATGACTTGCATGCTGTCACCTGCCGCGCACACAGAGAATGGACAAAACCAGCAGCCAGAAGCACAACAGTCGCAAGAGATGCAAGCCTTTGGAGCCGTTGCAACGGCTGCTTCGTCTACCTGCGCTTCGCATCTCCACGCTGTCGCACGTGTGCCGTCTAAGATATGCCCGAGCCTTTGCCAGTAGCTTTTGAACTGTCCGTGGCTGACTTGTCATTCTGGATCCTAGAGATTTGGGACATCACGCCACACTGCAATTCAACTGACAAACGCTTAAACATGCAAATTCTTCAAGAGGTGCGGCTTTCCCGCCGTCTTCCACCTCTCTGCCAAAACCGAGTTCAGTACATGACGGAGCGCAACTCGACTATGCTCAACAATTGTCCCGTGGATTTTGTATAGAAGTCAAACTAGCCTCACATGTGGGAGCTTCTTACAACAGGGAGCCTACAGGATCTTAGGATACAGGAATCATGAGAGGATGAAGACTGCCGACTGAGCATGCCTGGTCCCATGTTAAGCCACAATGGCTGCCCAGACTTTGCATGCACAAGGAGTGGCACCAACAAGTACCCCTGCCCTGCCCAGACTCGCACAAAGACTAAGCTTTGCAAGCTGCTCGGAGAATATGTGCATGATATATATATATATATATATACATATCTATATATGCATTCGCCTTTTGTTCTACTTTTCAATAGAATGTTTTCTTGTCATATCATAGATCGCAATACTTTCATATTATCTATCGTCACATCTTGAAACCGTGACCCCAATCCTGGTTGACAGGCTTCGGTTTGCAGGGTTGTGTGGGCGTAGAAGCTTGGGGCTTCAATACGATTCTCAGAGTTCACATCCCTTTTGTGCCGATGTGGGCCGATGAATACCCTCTTCCCCGTCCCGCGGGTCCCTGTGGCTGTGTTTTGAAGGCTTGGTAGCAGGAGTTGCTTTTGTGTGTTCTAAAGCTTTCAAGATTTAGAGGCTGACGGTTTTAGGGCTTCAGGGCTTCCAGCGTTGTCGCTATAAGGCTTGGCAATTTTTAAGGTGGGCATTACATGGGAGAGCAACGGGACCGTCTGGGGCAAGGGGCTTGAGAAAGCCTCATGCAGGGTTCGTAGGGTTTAGGGTGTAGGGTTGCGCAAGCAAGCAAGCAAGCACAAAGGGGCATTGATTGTTTTTTGCTGTTCTCGTTGTACTTGTTGTTCTTCCCGAGAGGCTCCCTCTCGGCGACGTGGAAGGGTCGTCGAATTCTGGTCTGCGACGCTCCTTCGCGAGCCTTCAACACGTCGCTATATAGGATGCTTCATGACCGTTTCTTCAACAACCCTGCGCTTTTACGATATTTTGTCTGCCCCACCCATCGTCGTGAGCTGAGAGCGGGGGGGGGGGGGCGAGGGGGTTGGGCCGGGGTTGGGTTATAGCACACGCTTGCTTTCCAAACTGCTTTCCCAACCCACCTACGCGAGCCCAAAAATGGGGGTTGGGAAATTGGTTTTGGTATGGTTTATGCTGCAAGTTTTCTTTCCCCACCCGCCATCTCGAGCCAGCCGAGAAAGTCGCATCCCAAAGCAGTCTACAGACCCTCAGTGTGACGTTCTATTGATACGCCTATGACTAGGATGCCGTGCGCGCACGAGCGCCTTGGGGCAGGTACCCAGCACCATCCATTCAGACCAAAAGCCTGAGTAGTTAAGCAGGCTAGCGGCCGTGCGAGCACCGGTGCGAGCACTTATCAGCTTGTTGGGATAAGAGTCGCAGCATAAGTATGTCCGTATGTGTTGCAGGGGAGCTTCGTCGGAACCAGAGCCATGTAATTGTTCCTCTCACGGACGATGCAACACAATGCCGGTGAGTTTTTGGCTCCTGCGTAGACGTATCTCACACTCTCTTGTTGTGCCCACGAGATGCACTCACTGGGTCATGAATCAAGCCATGGTATGGGAGCTTCACAACGGAGTACTGTCCACGTCGAGCGAAGATACTACTACCGCCTTGTGGGGGCTTCTGCCCGAAAGCTTTGAACTCCCACACCGAAAGGCATCATGGAAAGCGCTACTAGTAGCGAGCGCCCATCATGCAGGTCGAATTCATCGCATTAGCACTTGCCACGATGCTGCCGGATAAACTGAGCTCTTCGTTGAGGGTTCCTGCTTGCATCTGCTTGCTGCTTCTCCACAGCGACTTTGGGAAGCTCCAACTCAGCACTGGAACGCGGCAGAGCAGTTGGCTGCACGTTGATATGACAAAACTCCGATCGTATGGAGTTGAAGCCGCGCCTTTATGCGTGGTGATCTCAGGACCGATATCCAAGGATTGCACTGATTACAACACCACGCGTCTTCACGGCGACAGCAGCGTCCTTTGAGTGGAGACGTCAACGAAACAATAACTAGGTCCGAATAGGGAGTGTGGTTCCAAAGGCTAGCGAAGCTCGTAAGCCTCGACTCGGCACCAAGAAGCCCGGACAACATGGGGGCAAACCCGCCTGTTCCTGGCTCAGCTCTTCCCCATGGCTTGGCGGCAACGTCAAAACCTGAGGCCACAAGTCCCAACGCTTCACTTTCGATGTCAAGGTCGACAGGTTCAGGCAGACAGGGGAGCTCGGCACAAACCATGTCCGACGGAACTGTGTTCGACATTGCTTTTCCATGCTCCAAGCCCGAGTTGAACTCATCACTTGTGCGGAAGAACTCCTGGACCCCGATGTTCACACACGGCGCTCCCGCGCCAAAATCGTCCGTGAAGATCAACCTCTCCCGCGCTGTGTCTCGCAAGCTGCGCACGACAACGAGCTCGTCTTTCTGTCCACTCGGCTCGCCCTTCTGATGCAGCATTTCGACGCATTTCCGTTTGAACAAGACGAACATCACCTTATGAGCAAGGCGGGCACTCGCCTCAACAATCCGTGACGCCATAGTTTCCTCATCAATGCGTCCACTTCCGTGGCACGATAAAGCGCAGCCGACCCCGCGCCTGCTGAGTCTACGATCAGCCACTGACGCCTTGTGGTGTCGACTCCCCAGGGAAAGCACGGTTTTGCATCTCTCAAAGAGTGGAGCGATGATTCTGTCCAGGGCCTTCTCCTGCAACGCAGGTTCTGCACTTCAATGGGAAGTTTGCCAGCCGGAACTCTGCGAAAGCACTCCGGGGCCTGCATCGCAACATAATGACCTCGGCCGGGCTTCTCAACACCCTTGCTTTAACCAAGCTTGCCACTCAGCCCGGCGCTCACCAGAAGTTCGAGTTCACACCGCCCTGATTACAAGCTTCCCGCGGTTGGCAGGGCTGAAGTTGTGGGTCAGGCAGCAAAGTTTGCTTGGGAGTCCTCGGCAGCCCCTATGCTGCACACCTTACACTTTAGGCGGGCCTTGCCGACCACGGCCACAGCCATGTGAGGAGACCTTGGCAAGCAGACAGCGTGCACTGCGCATCATCCCAAAAGACAGGCAGGTCATTCTCAGCAAGAGGCACCATGATCTGTTCTTCTGCTCCAACTGCCAAGCGTCAAACCCAAAAGAACTCAGACCTGACATACATAAACCCAAAGTACCGAACTGCCCTGCCTCATAACGAAGTCGACTGTTTTCTTCCTGAAGCCGTCGATTCTGGGCACGCTCGTCTTCAAGATCCACCTCAACTTGAAGGCTGGTCTGCTGTCTGCTGTCTCAGGACGACGTCACGCGTGTCCAACCTCCGCGGATGACACATCGGATATGATATCAATATCTGGCATCTAAAGAAAGGTTTCCCGGTCCGCACAGGTGGGCAGGCATGGAGCAGACCACGACCTTTTCTCCTCGGCCTGTTGCCTCAGGACATACTTGGGGATATATCAAGTTCCGTACTTCCCATGTGGGCGATGAGACTACCCATTCCATTTCCCATGAAAATCTGAAGCGCCAACATGCGCCTAAGCAGCTAAGCGAAGCAGCTTCGAAAACAATCCCCGGCTTTGAAACAGACCTGCAAACTCGGCCTACCATCGGTGTAAGGCCAGGACACGGCAAAACGCCAGATCCTGCTTGCGCTGCCAAGTCCAGAACCACAGGTTAAACCCATTGTTGCAAGAGCCCGCATGGCACCTATCAGAGGCCCTGTGCAAGTGAGCCGGGCGGCCGGGCCTGTTGCAGCCCCCGCAAGACATCGTCACGCCGAAGTCGGCCCTCGCAGCACATTGCACATATTGCACCGACAACTTATCGAAGCCAGACAGCTTCGCGGGCCTCGGCACTGTTTGGATCGGGGCCTCACCAATATCAGGCCCCGACTTAAGGGCACAACCCAGAAGCATTGACATGCACTGACTGACGCTTTGTTCAGGCCCCAGCTTACCATCAGGCGTGCAGCTACGTCACAGCGTTCACACTACAGCTAAGGCCAGCACTGCAGAAGACCCAGGTTGTCTCGACAATACAACAGATGGCTGAAAGCAAGGCTGCGCTTTGCCGTTTTGATCCGCTTGTCGCCAGGGTGAGGAGGCTTTCCTTTTTTCCCCTACTGAGAGCCTGCAAGGGCCGGCAAGCTGGTTCACTTGGGCAAGAGCAGCTCGAGGATCTGGTACCGTCTGGGCGGAGCCTGGTTGTGGAGCGGTTTGTCCAGGACGACAAGTTCAGCTCGGCTCTGGCGTCCAGCAGCGATGTGTGCCAAGATCGAGAGGCTCGCTTCCAGCAAGTGCTACATCGATCTGTAGTTTCGGACCTTTCCAGGTTTGATCAAGCTCAAAGTTCGCGGTGGGTGGCATTTCCTAGTAGCCAAGATCGCTGGTGATCCAGATACTGGCTGTGCAGTCAGCCAATTTTGAAATCCTTCTTTTCGCACAACGATCTCACGCAAAAGAACAAACGCATAGGATGAGGTGAACAGCCCCCACTCTTCGTCCGGATTAAACTCTGCCATTCGCACGAGATCCCGAATCATGATGTGCATGGACATCGGGGCGTGCTCGAACCACACGTCGCTCAAGCGATGAAGACACTTCAAACCTGAACTGGTGCTGGCAGCACAAGACGCTGAGGCGACAAAAGCTAGGCAAGTGAAGAAACACACCCTCCACGTCAGTAGAGCTTGCATTCGTTTTGTTTTCCATTGTCACATTTAGGCCCAAGGCCCAAACATGTAACATCAGGCAGTGTAGTACGTAGCAAGTAGCAACTACACACTTTCAAAGACAAAGCAAGTTTTGGTTCTTGGCGCTGGTGAAGGAAAAGGGTTTGTCCGTGTGCTGCAATGGATTCGCTTATGAGAATCCGAACTGTAGCACCTGGAGAGCCCGACTTCACGGCTCTTCAGCAAGCTAAGACATCGTGTTAGACCGTTAGGCAAGGTTATTTGTCAGTCCATGTGGCAGTCCCGGCGCGCTCGCATCGTCTCATCCAGCTGAACTTCGAGAAGATGATGCTCGCCAGGATAGCCGTTGGGTGACTTCTGGTGCGTGGCGGCGCAATCCACCAATAGGGTGTCCGTCCTCAGATGCAATTGCAAGCAAGCCTGCGTAGCCAGCAAACGGTGCTTGTGTAGCCTGGTGAGGTCCGCAACATGCAGCAAGTGCGCCGCCAAATCCTCACGAGCAAAACGCTGAGTCTCTGAGTGGTCCCATGGGTCACCTCTAATGAACCTCAGAGGCTCCTTGGCATCTACGAAGCTGCGTGATGCGGCCCGAGTTTTGCACATCTCTACAGCCTCGGCTTGGAGAAAGCATGGCCCAGACTCCCAGCTCTGACGAATCCCTGAGGAATCCGCTGGCAGGAACTTCAAGATCTCCAGCCACATGTCCGCACGCAACGGAGTGGAAAGCCTTGCTGATGCAAGCACAGGGCCGAACAGGACGAGCTTTCAGTTTGTAACTCTCTTCATCCACAGGCCTGACATGCGTGAACAACAGAGAAAGGGTGCTGTTGCATGGGAGTGTTGGAGGGCCAGAAACTGATTAATAACCCGTCAGGAAAAACGCATAGTGGCATGTGACGTGTAGAAAACACTTCTCCTTCTCGATGTCAACTGGATATGCGCAAGAGAAGGAAGGATGCAGAAGCTTTCGTCGCACGCTTACGTTGCTTGCACAGAGAGGTGATGATGATGAAGTACGCTAACATCCACAAAGAAGTATTTGTTTGTAAGCTGGAAGTCGCAGCGCGTAGAACCACTTTACCTTCACAGGTCACAATCTGAGACGTTTAGGGTTTACGGCTTGCAAACCGGACCCTAATTCACCTGCAGGAGTTCAAGAAGATCTAGAAGTTTCAGATCTCATACACGTGTTCAGTCGCCCCGCTGGTGTGGAGCTGGCACCGAAGCACGAAGGGAACGTGCAACCGTGAAAGAAGAATGACTTGCCCAAGCAGCGAGGAAGGCGGTGCTGGCACGGACTGTAAGACCTTGTTGCTCATTGGGAAAGTGACGGATCCACAACGAGTGCTTGGACTCATGGCTTCGTGCACAAAAGGCCTAAATGGCCCTAATGAATCTTGCGCCAGATGTATCTTCCTTCCATGCTCTCAGACGCCAGAAACCCCCGGTGCCAGGCCTCTGAGACATCTTGGCTCGGTGGGCTCTTGGAGGTGGAGTCAGTCGGTTCCTGCACCATCGCACCGCAACTGGCAATTGAGGCGAATAGCTCTTCAGTAGGCAGGGCCTTTCCAGGCCCCGCCGAAAAAACCTTGGCATGTGGGCTCTGTGTTCCACAAACTACCTAGTATATACCCTGTAAACATATATGCTTACACATGAACCCTTAAGGGACCCTATCATCCCTGTCACAGAGGCTAAGGGCCCATATTAAGAGCCCATACTTTTACCCTTAGGATGTAGGCGTGGAGATCGGCGCTGTTGACATGGATCTGGTCGGCTTGCACGCTCACCATGGATGTGCTGCTCAACAAGTGCGGTCTATATGGATGTTCTCGGTAAAAACCGTAAAGCCTTTATTGTATGGGCATAACTAGAGTTTCTTGCGGTCGGAAATTTTTTTGCGCACACAGGTAGCGAGTAGCCAGTGTAGTTAGAAGACGGAGGATGGGGATGGGTGGGACTGAGGTCTGACAGCACTTCTACATGGGGGCTTCCCAAAATAGGGGTACCCTTAACTTAACGTACCCCGAAATACCATATTCCTTATAGGAACCCCCAAAAAGGGTACCCGTGTTTTCAGTAAACCCCCACATGCAGTCATGCGCATTCATGAAAGCAAAGAAAACTCGAACCGCTGGCTCGTTTTGAAGAACACGCTCGAATCTGCGCATGGGAGTTGGACTTGCCAATCGGTTGGAGGGGTCAACTTTCTCAAGCGTCTATTCACGTCGCTGCAACTTGGTAAAAGCACATGATGACACTATAGGAACGCAGTGGAAGAAATTATGCGCTTTCAGGTCGTTGTAGTGAAGGGAACAGGCGTGTGCCGCGGCGTGCCAAGTCCTTGCGCGCAGTCACCAAGTGCTGCGCACGCCTTGCCTGCGAGCAAGTTTTAGGTTTTGCTCGGCCGACTTTCGGGCTTCAAGGTGATGCGCATAGCCTGGCAAAGCCCTTGCTGCAAGGATGGCATGGGCTTGACGATGCGCAGTCTGAACCGTAAACAGTCATAAACAAAAACATTGGCTCAAGGCCACTGCGAAGTGCAATGGTGCGCGAGCATCGAACACTTGGGTCGGTCCTGTGACAAAACCTCGCTGTCAGCGCTGTAAGTCCTGAGACGACGCACGTCCAACGTAGCTCGAGCATGGGAGAGCTGCTAAAAAATGGTACACTGGCACTGAGGCCTGGGCCAACCAAACATGCTTAGTACCCCATCCTGACAAGTTTTTTCTGCGGAGCACAATCGCTCCTCAAGCACTTGCATCATCTGCAGTTCAGCAGCCCAGTCCCACAAACTTGCAGTCGGCAAGGTAGTGCTGGCACTCAGCAGTTCCGCAGCCTGCATCCCGAGATTTTCAATCCAAAAGCAGGCGTCGAGGCTGGCTCGCAACCTGCTCCTGTTGCCTCGTCGGGGGCACCTGGCAGCACCAAAGAAAACAGATCAATCGATATCAAGCGTCTCTGCTTCTTCTTCTCTGGGTTTAGGGTGTTTGTTTTGCAAGCACTGGCGAGGTTTTTTCCCTCCTACCTAGCAAGGACGAGGTCAAGGTTGTCGGAGGGGGCGGGGGGCATTTACACGGCCAAAATTGAAAGGTCTCTCGATCGCTGTGGGGGTTTAGGTTTAAGTTTCAGGTGCAGGTTTGTACAGTCATGGCAACAGGAGAGACCGACAAAAGTGTGGCAGGACAGCATAGACAACGCGCTTGTCCTTTCGGAGGCCTTTCACGCTTCATGATTCATGCCCATGCAAGCAGCCGGCCTCTGCAGCAGACTCCGGCGCCTCGGCAGCTTCCTGGCCAAATCTATCAAGCTCAAGCTCCAATAGTGTTATGACGCATGGCTGCGGGACAGAATGACCTTGAATAGCAAAGCAGCTGGCTCTTCCACCAACTGCGCGCTCTTGTACGGGTGCAGCATGCATAGCGTAAGGACATGCCATCACATGCCAGCTTGATAGATGTTACGAAGATGACTCTTCAGCAGCAATAGTGCAAGCACAGACCCTGTCTTGTGAAATCTGAGAAGACAAGGACTCCACGGCAAAACAGAGCGCACATGTACATCTCACCTGCTCGGAACACTCGGCGTTGAGGCCAGGCCTGGTCCACTTTGTAGATTGTAGGACAAGCAATGGCAGGTCTTGCCCAGAGCGTTGCTGCCAAGCAGCGTGGTGACGCTTGGGCTTCCCGGAGTCTCACGCATGTCGAGCTGCTGCCTCAAGACAGTTGGCAAGCAATGGTTACTTGCCTGCCTTTTGAAAGAAGAGCACCCCATCCTCTTCAGCATGTGCAGTACCTAGACCGTTCCAAGGTGTCCCAAGACTGGCCTCAAAGAATCAATCTCCGCCTGTAGCTCCGCGCAACGCCGTTCTGCTTCTTCACGCCGGGCTCGTTCCACCATCAGGTCTTCAACCCAAGACCGCTGTAATCGTATCTCAGGCACCTTTGCAGTGACTGCATCTCGGGTCGTGGCTACACTTTCGTGCCAAAACGCTGAAGTGTTCCTGGCCTCCAATGCTTCTGAGGGCCAAATGGGAAGCACAGCTGTGACGTAGGTGGCGAGAGAGGCGAAGGGCCACGACCATCTTGGAAAAATGTGGATGCGGGGGTGTTGTTCAACGTGGGTTCAACCGCACGAAGTCCCACCCAAACACTAATGTGCCCGCAGGCAAGGGGGAGCATAGCACGCCTTTGATTTAACAACTGGCGGGGGCTGTCAGACATGCTGTCAGGGCATGATGTGTGCCTCGACTGATTTGCTTCGGAATGCTTCGAACGAGCTGAGTATAGTCTGGCGGTCAAGCCGAGGAGCATCGGTTCACCCGAGACTTCCGCAGATGGGTCATCCTGTTCCCAAGACGCAAGAAAACGCAATCATTTTCACGAAGTTAGATGCGCCAAGGCAGCAAAGAAGCTGATGCCGGCAGTGAAGCTACTCAAGCAATCTTAAGCAATGTCAGTTTCCAGGCCTCCTGCGTGTCAGGTGGATCTGGAACTCTGGTCGACGTGGATCGAGGACTTTGCGGCCACAATGCAGGTTTGAGGCTTGAGGTGGCTCTTTGTTGGGGTTATGTTAAACATTTTAATTCTCAATCCTTATTGTGTGTATATTAATTATGCCAAACATTAAAAATTTTAGCCAACAAGGACCCAGTTGAGGTGGCTTCAGGAGGAGGCAGGTTTCCCGAGTCTTGCGTGGGAAGCCTTGCGCGTTCTGCTTGTCGGGACTTTTGGCCGAGTTTGGGCTTGTGAGGCACCTGGGGTCGAATCCTATGGGGTCGAATTCTATTGTTCTGGCTTTCGAACTGAAACTTAGTTAGGATTTAGCCGGCCTACTTTGCTTCTACCGCTGTCAGCCCACCGACTGACCTGCGAGTCGTGCGCCGACTGGCCTGTTACTGTCTTGCTGCCTGCTACAAGATTTTAAAACTGCTGGCGTGTTCTGGCGGCGCCGTCAGGCTCAAGTTCGTCCTTCTTTGTCTAGAACACTCACTTTCCCATCACTTGCTCCTCCTACTGCTGTCAGGGCGTCCTTAAACGGAAGATACATCGAGGTTATCCAAAGTCGCAGCTAGCCTTTAGGCGCGGCTGATTCTAAACTTCATCTAAACATCGCCAAGGCACGTGCAAACTCCATACTCGTCGGCAGTCTTGGCCATGGTCATGGGCAAGACAAAGATGCGTTGGCTTCAGATGGGAGATGTAACGACTGCAGCTAAGTTCAAAGTATCTGGAAGGTATCTGGAATGTGTGCATTAGTAGAAGATCAATGCACAGGTATGTGGTTGGCACGGTGGCAGAGAACGTGGCAAATTCACACAACAACTACAAGGTGCTATGACATGCCTCTGGCCAAAAATGGCGATCCGGAAAGGCAAAGCTGCATGTCACTTTGCCTTGCTTCAGCCTTCCTCGCCCAGACAACACCACGGCAGGTCATAAACGACCAAAACAGCACAACCTAGCACAACAGCTCCCTTGTCAGGGGATGTTCCTGGTGTCTACGGCGGAGGTGTTCTCAGTAAATAAGAGGATGCCTCCGCGATGTGATTGCTTCGGGAGCAGCTGGGGAGAGCTTGGGGAGTGGGTTGGGAGTTATGTAGTTGGGAGCAGCTGGGGAGTGGGTTGGGAGCACTAAAGAAGATAACTGCCTAAACCGGCACTTGGGCCCCTCCCGAAGCCGACACGGATTCTTAAGGAAACCCGAACCGCCCTCCCGAAGACGACCCCGCTACTTGCCCAAAAAGAATTCGGACCTGCATCCGGAAGAAGGCAGAGCGAATTTGGCTTGAGGTGTGTCTTGGAGGGTGTTTGGCTTGGACTGGACGGTAGTGAGTTTGGGAGTGGTGGGTTGGGTAGAGGGTTGGGTACAGGCAAAAAGGTTGGGAGAGGCTGTTGGGAAGAGGGTGCGGGAAAGGGTTGCGGGAGTGGGTTGGGAGGAGGTTGGGAGTGGGTTGGGAGGAGGTTGGGAGTGGGTTGGGAAGAGGTTGGGAGTGGGTTGGGAGGTTGGGAGGAGGTTGGGAGAGGTTGGGAGTGGGTTGGGAGGAGGTTGGGAGTGGGTTGGGGGGAGGGTTGGGAGTGGGGTTGGGAGGGGGTTGGGAGGAGGTTGTGGGTTGGGAGGGGAGGAGAGGGTTGGGTTGGGAGAGAGTTGGCACCCAACACCATGCTTACGAAGACGACCCAGAGAAAACTGTGACCGAACACCACACTTACGAAGACGACCAAGCAAATATGCATACCCCAACACCCTTTCTTATATAGTGAGAACACCTACTTTGCAGACACCTGAAGAATGCGTGGACCTTGTGTATAAATGTATACAGAAAGCGCCACCCTCAGGGCCCGGTTTTGTCGTATTCGCAAAGAACCATAAGACTACTCGTAACGATACGCAAACAATAGGCGGTAGCTCCCAGCTACCGGATCCCACCGACAGCCTAACAATACTAGATCATGAGACCCGGTATAGTATCGTTACCCGCAATTAGGCGAAGCATCCGGAAACAATATAGGGTGTAACAGTGTAAAGGGGTACCCGGGTACCCCTCTTAGACCCCAAATAGAAGAGAATTCCCTCAAAAAGGACAAAAAGGGGTACCACCCCGCATGAGAGTTCACATCCCTTTTGTGCCGATGTGGGCCGATGAATACCCTCTTCCCCGTCCCGTGCTGTTGAGGGCCAGTTGTGGGTCCCTGTGGCTGTGTTTTGAAGGCTTGGTAACAGGAGTTGCTTTTGTGTGTTCTAAAGCTTTCAAGGTTTAGAGGCTGACGGTTTTAGGGCTTCAGGGCTTCCAGCGTTGTCGCTATAAGGCTTGGCAATTTTTAAGGTGGGCATTACATGGGAGAGCAACGGGACCGTCTGGGGCAAGGGGCTTGAGAAAGCCTCATGCAGGGTTCTTAGGGTTTAGGGTGTAGGGTTGCGCAAGCAAGCAAGCACAAAGGGGCATTGATTGTTTTTTGCTGTTCTCGTTGTACTTGTTGTTCTTCCCGAGAGGCTCCCTCTCGGCGACGTGGAAGGGTCGTCGAATTCTGGTCTGCGACGCTCCTTCGCGAGCCTTCAACACGTCGCTATATAGGATGCTTCATGACCGTTTCTTCAACAGCCCTGCGCTTTTACGATATTTTGTCTGCCCCACCCATCGTCGTGAGCTGAGAGCGGGGGGGGGGCGAGGGGGTTGGGCCGGGGTTGGGTTATAGCACACGCTTGCTTTCCAAACTGCTTTCCCAACCCACCTACGCGAGCCCAAAAATGGGGGTTGGGAAATTGGTTTTGGTATGGTTTATGCTGCAAGTTTTCTTTCCCCACCCGCCATCTCGAGCCAGCCGAGAAAGTCGCATCCCAAAGCAGTCTACCGACCCTCAGTGTGACGTTCTATTGATACGCCTATGACTAGGATGCCGTGCGCGCACGAGCGCCTTGGGGCAGGTACCCAGCACCATCCATTCAGACCAAAAGCCTGAGTAGTTAAGCAGGCTAGCGGCCGTGCGAGCACCGGTGCGAGCACTTATCAGCTTGTTGGGATAAGAGTCGCAGCATAAGTATGTCCGTATGTGTTGCAGGGGAGCTTCGTCGGAACCAGAGCCATGTAATTGTTCCTCTCACGGACGATGCAACACAATGCCGGTGAGTTTTTGGCTCCTGCGTAGACGTATCTCACACTCTCTTGTTGTGCCCACGAGATGCACTCACTGGGTCATGAATCAAGCCATGGTATGGGAGCTTCACAACGGAGTACTGTCCACGTCGAGCGAAGATACTACTACCGCCTTGTGGGGGCTTCTGCCCGAAAGCTTTGAACTCCCACACCGAAAGGCATCATGGAAAGCGCTACTAGTAGCGAGCGCCCATCATGCAGGTCGAATTCATCGCATTAGCACTTGCCACGATGCTGCCGGATAAACTGAGCTCTTCGTTGAGGGTTCCTGCTTGCATCTGCTTGCTGCTTCTCCACAGCGACTTTGGGAAGCTCCAACTCAGCACTGGAACGCGGCAGAGCAGTTGGCTGCACGTTGATATGACAAAACTCCGATCGTATGGAGTTGAAGCCGCGCCTTTATGCGTGGTGATCTCAGGACCGATATCCAAGGATTGCACTGATTACAACACCACGCGTCTTCACGGCGACAGCAGCGTCCTTTGAGTGGAGACGTCAACGAAACAATAACTAGGTCCGAATAGGGAGTGTGGTTCCAAAGGCTAGCGAAGCTCGTAAGCCTCGACTCGGCACCAAGAAGCCCGGACAACATGGGGGCAAACCCGCCTGGTCCTGGCTCAGCTCTTCCCCATGGCTTGGCGGCAACGTCAAAACCTGAGGCCACAAGTCCCAACGCTTCACTCTCGATGTCAAGGTCGACAGGTTCAGGCAGACAGGGGAGCTCGGCACAAACCATGTCCGACGGAACTGTGTTCGACAATGCTCTTGCATGCTCCAAGCCCGAGTTGAACTCATCACTTGTGCGGAAGAACTCCTGGACCCCGATGTTCACACACGGCGCTCCCGCGCCAAAATCGTCCGTGAAGATCAACCTCTCCCGCGCTGTGTCTCGCAAGCTGCGCACGACAACGAGCTCGTCTTTCTGTCCACTCGGCTCGCCCTTCTGACGCAACATTTCGACGTATTTCCGTTTGAACAAGACGAACATCACCTTATGAGCAAGGCGGGCACTCGCCTCAACAATCCGTGACGCCATAGTTTCCTCATCAATGCGTCCACTTCCGTGGCACGATAAAGCGCAGCCGACCCCGCGCCTGCTGAGTCTACGATCAGCCACTGACGCCTTGTGGTGTCGACTCCCCAGGGAAAGCACGGTGTTGCATCTCTCAAAGAGTGGAGCGATGATTCTGTCCAGTGCCTTCTCCTGCAACGCAGGTTCTGCACTTCAATGGGAAGTTTGCCAGCCGGAACTCTGCGAAAGCACTCCGGGGCCTGCATCGCAACATAATGACCTCGGCCGGGCTTCTCAACACCCTTGCTTTAACCAAGCTTGCCACTCAGCCCGGCGCTCACCAGAAGTTCGAGTTCACACCGCCCTGATTACAAGCTTCCCGCGGTTGGCAGGGCTGAAGTTGTCGGTCAGGCAGCAAAGTTTGCTTGGGAGTCCTCGGCAGCCCCTATGCTGCACACCTTACATTTTAGGCGGGCCTTGCCGACCACGGCCACAGCCATGTGAGGAGACCTTGGCAAGCAGACAGAGTGCGCCGCGCATCATCCCAAAAGACAGGCAGGTCATTCTCAGCAAGAGGCACCATGATCTGTTCTTCTGCTCCAACTGCCAAGCGTCAAACCCAAAAGAACTCAGACCTGACATACATAAACCCAAAGTACCGAACTGCCCTGCCTCATAACGAAGTCGACTGTTTTCTTCCTGAAGCCGTCGATTCTGGGCACGCTCGTCTTCAAGATCCACCTCAACTTGAAGGCTGGTCTGCTGTCTGCTGTCTCAGGACGACGTCACGCGTGTCCAACCTTCGCGGATGACACATCGGATATGATATCAATATCTGGCATCTAAAGAAAGGTTTCCCGGTCCGCACAGGTGGGCAGGCATGGAGCAGACCACGACCTTTTCTCCTCGGCCTGTTGCCTCAGGACATACTTGGGGATATATCAAGTTCCGTACTTCCCATGTGGGCGATGAGACTACCCATTCCATTTCCCATGAAAATCTGAAGCGCCAACATGCGCCTAAGCAGCTAAGCGAAGCAGCTTCGAAAACAATCCCCGGCTTTGAAACAGACCTGCAAACTCGGCCTACCATCGGTGTAAGGCCAGGACACGGCAAAACGCCAGATCCTGCTTGCGCTGCCAAGTCCAGAACCACAGGTTAAACCCATTGTTGCAAGAGCCCGCATGGCACCTATCAGAGGCCCTGTGCAAGTGAGCCGGGCGGCCGGGCCTGTTGCAGCCCCCGCAAGACATCGTCACGCCGAAGTCGGCCCTCGCAGCACATTGCACATATTGCACCGACAACTTATCGAAGCCAGACAGCTTCGCGGGCCTCGGCACTGTTTGGATCGGGGCCTCACCAATATCAGGCCCCGACTTAAGGGCACAACCCAGAAGCATTGACATGCACTGACTGACGCTTTGTTCAGGCCCCAGCTTACCATCAGGCGTGCAGCTACGTCACAGCGTTCACACTACAGCTAAGGCCAGCACTGCAGAAGACCCAGGTTGTCTCGACAATACAACAGATGGCTGAAAGCAAGGCTGCGCTTTGCCGTTTTGATCCGCTTGTCGCCAGGGTGAGGAGGCTTTCCTTTTTTCCCCTCCTGAGAGCCTGCAAGGGCCGGCAAGCTGGTTCACTTGGGCAAGAGCAGCTCGAGGATCTGGTACCGTCTGGGCGGAGCCTGGTTGTGGAGCGGTTTGTCCAGGACGACAAGTTCAGCTCGGCTCTGGCGTCCAGCAGCGATGTGTGCCAAGATCGAGAGGCTCGCTTCCAGCAAGTGCTACATCGATCTGTAGTTTCGGACCTTTCCAGGTTTGATCAAGCTCAAAGTTCGCGGTGGGTGGCATTTCCTAGTAGCCAAGATCGCTGGTGATCCAGATACTGGCTGTGCAGTCAGCCAATTTTGAAATCCTTCTTTTCGCACAACGATCTCACGCAAAAGAACAAACGCATAGGATGAGGTGAACAGCCCCCACTCTTCGTCCGGATTAAACTCTGCCATTCGCACGAGATCCCGAATCATGATGTGCATGGACATCGGGGCGTGCTCGAACCACACGTCGCTCAAGCGATGAAGACACTTCAAACCTGAACTGGTGCTGGCAGCACAAGACGCTGAGGCGACAAAAGCTAGGCAAGTGAAGAAACACACCCTCCACGTCAGGCATGTGCGTGCTTGTAGGCCAGTAGAGCTTGCATTCGTTTTGTTTTCCATTGTCACATTTAGGCCCAAGGCCCAAACATGTAACATCAGGCAGTGTAGTACGTAGCAAGTAGCAACTACACACTTTCAAAGACAAACCAAGTTTTGGTTCTTGGCGCTGGTGAAGGAAAAGGGTTTGTCCGTGTGCTGCAATGGATTCGCTTATGAGAAACCGAACTGTAGCACCTGGAGAGCCCGACTTCACGGCTCTTCAGCAAGCTAAGACATCGTGCCAGGCTTCGGGATGCGTTAGACCGTTAGGCAAGGTTATTTGTCAGTCCATGTGGCAGTCCCGGCGCGCTCGCATCGTCTCATCCAGCTGAACTTCGAGCAGATGATGCTCGCCAGGATAGCCGTTGGGTGACTTCTGGTGCGTGGCGGCGCAATCCACCAATAGGGTGTCCGTCCTCAGATGCAATTGCAAGCAAGCCTACGTAGCCAGCAAACGGTGCTTGTGTAGCCTGGTGAGGTCCGCAACATGCAGCAAGTGCGCCGCCAAATCCTCACGAGCAAAACGCTGAGTCTCTGAGTGGTCCCATGGGTCACCTCTAATGAACCTCAGAGGCTCCTTGGCATCTACGAAGCTGCGTGATGCGGCCCGAGTTTTGCACATCTCTACAGCCTCGGCTTGGAGAAAGCATGGCCCAGACTCCCAGCTCTGACGAATCCCTGAGGAATCCGCTGGCAGGAACTTCAAGATCTCCAGCCACATGTCCGCACGCAACGGAGTGGAAAGCCTTGCTGATGCAAGCACAGGGCCGAACAGGACGAGCTTTCAGTTTGTAACTCTCTTCATCCACAGGCCTGACACGGGTGAACAACAGAGAAAGGGTGCTGTTGCATGGGAGTGTTGGAGGGCCAGAAACTGATTAATAACCCGTCAGGAAAAACGCATAGTGGCATGTGACGTGTAGAAAACACTTCTCCTTCTCCATGTCAACTGGATATGCGCAAGAGAAGGAAGGATGCAGAAGCTGCTTGCACAGAGAGCTGATGATGATGAAGTACGCTAACATCCACAAAGAAGTATTTGTTTGTAAGGTGGAAGTCGCAGCGCGTAGAGCCACTTTACCTTCACAGGTCACAATCTGAGACGTTTAGGGTTTACGGCTTGCAAACCGGACCCTAATTCACCTGCAGGAGTTCAAGAAGATCTAGAAGTTTCAGATCTCATACATGTATTCAGTCGCCCCGCTGGTGTGGAGCTGGCACCGAAGCACGAAGGGAACGTGCAACCGTGAAAGAAGAATGACTTGCCCAAGCAGCGAGGAAGGCGGTGCTGGCAGGGACTGTAAGACCTTGTTGCTCATTGGGAAAGTGACGGATCCACAACGAGTGCTTGGACTCATGGCTTCGTGCACAAAAGGCCTAAATGGCCCTAATGAATCTTGCGCCAGATGTATCTTCCTTCCATGCTCTCAGACGCCAGAAACCCCCGGCGCCAGGCCTCTGAGACATCTTGGCTCGGTGGGCTCTTGGAGGTGGAGTCAGTCGGTTCCTGCACCATCGCACCGCAACTGGCAATGGAGGCGAATAGCTCTTCAGTAGGCAGGGCCTTTCCAGGCCCCGCCGAAAAAACCTTGGCATGTGGGCTCTGTGTTCCACAAACTACCTAGTATATACCCTGTAAACATATATGCTTACACATAAACCCTTAAGGGACCCTATCATCCCTGTCACAGAGGCTAAGGGCCCATATTAAGAGCCCATACTTTTACCCTTAGGATGTAGGCGTGGAGATCGGCGCTGTTGACATGGATCTGGTCGGCTTGCACGCTCACCATGGATGTGCTGGTCAACAAGTGCGGTCTATATGGATGTTCTCGGTAAAAACCGTAAAGCCTTTATTGTATGGGCATAACTAGAGTTTCTTGCGGTCGGAATTTTTTTTGCGCACACAGGTAGCGAGTAGCCAGTGTAGTTAGAAGACGGAGGATGGGGATGGGTGGGACTGAGGTCTGACAGCACTTCAACATGGAGGCTTCCCAAAATAGGGGTACCCTTAACGTACCCCGAAATACCATATTCCTTATAGGAACCCCCAAAAAGGGTACCCGTGTTTTCAGTAAACCCCCACATGCAGTCATGCGCATTCATGAAAGCAAAGAAAACTCGAACCGCTAGCTCGTTTTGAAGAACACGCTCGAATCTGCGCATGGGAGTTGGACTTGCCAATCGGTTGGAGGGGTCAACTTTCTCAAGCGTCTATTCACGTCGCTGCAACTTGGTAAAAGCACATGATGACACTATAGGAACGCAGTGGAAGAAATTATGCGCTTTCAGGTCGTTGTAGTGAAGGGAACAGGCGTGTGCCGCGGCGTGCCAGGTCCTTGCGCGCAGTCACCAAGTGCTGCGCACGCCTTGCTTGCGAGCAAGTTTTAGGTTTTGCTCGGCCGACTTTCGGGCTTCAAGGTGATGCGCATAGCCTGGCAAAGCCCTTGCTGCAAGGATGGCATGGGCTTGACGATGAGCAGTCTGAACCGTAAACAGTCATAAACAAAAACATTGGCTCAAGGCCACTGCGAAGTGCAATGGTGCGCGAGCATCGAACACTTGGGTCGGTCCTGTGACAAAACCTCGCTGTCAGCGCTGTAAGTCCTGAGACGACGCACGTCCAACGTAGCTCGAGCATGGGAGAGCTGCTAAAAAATGGTACACTGGCACTGAGGCCTGGGCCAACCAAACATGCTTAGTACCCCATCCTGACAAGTTTTTTCTGCGGAGCACAATCGCTCCTCAAGCACTTGCATCATCTGCAGTTCAGCAGCCCAGTCCCACAAACTTGCAGTCGGCAAGGTAGTGCTGGCACTCAGCAGTTCCGCAGCCTGCATCCCGAGATTTTCAATCCAAAAGCAGGCGTCGAGGCTGGCTCGCAACCTGCTCCTGTTGCCTCGTCGGGGGCACCTGGCAGGACCAAAGAAAACAGATCAATCGATATCAAGCGTCTCTGCTTCTTCTTCTCTGGGTTTAGGGTGTTTGTTTTCCAAGCACTGGCGAGGTTTTTTCCCTCCTACCTAGCAAGGACGAGGCCCGCATTGCAGGATTCAAGGTTGTCGGAGGGGGCGGGGGGCATTTACACGGCCAAAATTGAAAGGTCTCTCGATGGCTGTGGGGGTTTAGGTTTAAGTTTCAGGTGCAGGTTTGTACAGTCATGGCAACAGGAGAGACTGACAAAAGTGTGGCCTTTCACGCTTCATGATTCATGCCCATGCAAGCAGCCGGCCTCTGCAGCAGACTCCGGCGCCTCGGCAGCTTCCTGGCCAAATCTATCAAGCTCAAGCTCCAATAGTGTTATGACGCATGGCTGCGGGACAGAATGACCTTGAATAGCAAAGCAGCTGGCTCTTCCACCAACTGCGCGCTCTTGTACGGGTGCAGCATGCATAGCGTAAGGACATGCCATCACATGCCAGCTTGATAGATGTTACGAAGATGACTCTTCAGCAGCAATAGTGCAAGCACAGACCCTGTCTTGTGAAATCTGAGAAGACAAGGACTCCACGGCAAAACAGAGCGCACATGTACATCTCACCTGCTCGGAACACTCGGCGTTGAGGCCAGGCCTGGTCCACTTTGTAGATTGTAGGACAAGCAATGGCAGGTCTTGCCCAGAGCGTTGCTGCCAAGCAGCGTGGTGACGCTTGGGCTTCCCGGAGTCTCACGCATGTCGAGCTGCTGCCTCAAGACAGTTGGCAAGCAATGGTTACTTGCCTGCCTTTTGAAAGAAGAGCACCCCATCCTCTTCAGCATGTGCAGTACCTAGACCGTTCCAAGGTGTCCCAAGACTGGCCTCAAAGAATCAATCTCCGCCTGTAGCTCCGCGCAACGCCGTTCTGCTTCTTCACGCCGGGCTCGTTCCACCATCAGGTCTTCAACCCAAGACCGCTGTAATCGTATCTCAGGCACCTTTGCAGTGACTGCATCTCGGGTCGTGGCTACACTTTCGTGCCAAAACGCTGAAGTGTTCCTGGCCTCCAATGCTTCTGAGGGCCAAATGGGAAGCACAGCTGTGACGTAGGTGGCGAGAGAGGCGAAGGGCCACGACCATCTTGGAAAAATGTGGATGCGGGGGTGTTGTTCAACGTGGGTTCAACAACACGAAGTCCCGCCCAAACACTAATGTGCCCGCAGGCAAGGGGGAGCATAGCACGCCTTTGATTTAACAACTGGCGGGGGCTGTCAGACATGCTGTCAGGGCATGATGTGTGCCTCGACTGATTTGCTTCGGAATGCTTCGAACGAGCTGAGTATAGTCTGGCGGTCAAGCCGAGGAGCATCGGTTCACCCGAGACTTCCGCAGATGGGTCATCCTGTTCCCAAGACGCAAGAAAACACAATCATTTTCACGAAGGTAGATGCGCCAAGGCAGCAAAGAAGCTGATGCCGGCAGTGAAGCTACTCAAGCAATCTTAAGCAATGTCAGTTTCCAGGCCTCCTGCGTGTCAGGTGGATCTGGAACTCTGGTCGACGTGGATCGAGGACTTTGCGGCCACAATGCAGGTTTGAGGCTTGAGGTGTCTCCTTGTTGGGGTTATGTTAAACATTTTAACTCTCAATCCTTATTGTGTGTATATTAATTATGCCAAACATTAAAAATTTTAGCCAACAAGGACCCAGTTGAGGTGGCTTCAGGAGGAGGCAGGTTTCCCGAGTCTTGCGTGGGAAGCCTTGCGCGTTCTGCTTGTCGGGACTTTTGGCCGAGTTTGGGCTTGTGAGGCACCTGGGGTCGAATCCTATGGGGTCGAATTCTATTGTTCTGGCTTTCGAACTGAAACTTAGTTAGGATTTAGCCGGCCTACTTTGCTTCTACCGCTGTCAGCCCACCGACTGACCTGCGAGTCGTGTGCCGACTGGCCTGTTACTGTCTTGCTGCCTGCTACAAGATTTTAAAACTGCTGGCGTGTTCTGGCGGCGCCGTCAGGCTCAAGTTCGTCCTTCTTTGTCTAGAACACTCAATTTCCCATCACTTGCTCCTCCTACTGCTGTCAGGGCGTCCTTAAACGGAAGATACATCGAGGTTATCCAAAGTCGCAGATAGCATTTAGGCGCGGCTGATTCTAAACTTCATCTAAACATCGCCAAGGCACGTGCAAACCCCATACTCGTCGGCAGTCTTGGCCATGGTCATGGGCAAGACAAAGATTCGTTGGCTTCAGATGGGAGATGCAAGGACTGCAGCTAAGTTCAAAAATATCTGGAAGGTATCTGGAATGTGTGCATTAGTAGAAGATCAATGCACAGGTATGTGGTTGGCACGGTGGCAGAGAACGTGGCAAATTCACACAACAACTACAAGGTGCTATGACATGCCTCTGGCCAAAAATGGCGATCCGGAAAGGCAAAGCTGCATGTCACTTTGCCTTGCTTCAGCCTTCCTCGCCCAGACAACACCACGGCAGGTCATAAACGACCAAAACAGCACAACCTAGCACAACAGCTCCCTTGTGTATAGATGTATACAGAAGGCGTCACCCTCAGGGCCCGGTTTTGTCGTATTCGCAAAGAACCATAAGACTACTCGTAACGATACGCAAACAATAGGCGGTAGCTCCCAGCTACCGGATCCCACCGACAGCCTAACAATACTAGATCATGAGACCCGGTATAGTATCGTTACCCGCAATTAGGCGAAGCATCCGGAAACAATATAGGGTGTAACAGTGTAAAGGGGTACCCGGGTACCCCTCGTAGACCCCAAATAGAAGAGAATTCCCTCAAAAAGGACACAAAAGGGTACCACCCCGCATGAGAGTTCACATCCTTTTTGTGCCGATTCGGGCCGATGAATACCCTCTTCCCCGTTTTGGTATGGTTTATGCTGCAAGTTTTCTTTCCCCACCCGCCATCTCGAGCCAGCCGAGAAAGTCGCATCCCAAAGCAGTCTACCGACCCTCAGTGTGACGTTCTATTGATACGCCTATGACCAGGATGCCGTGCGCGCACGAGCGCCTTGGGGCAGGTACCCAGCACCATCCATTCAGACCAAAAGCCTGAGTAGTTAAGCAGGCTAGCGGCCGTGCGAGCACCGGTGCGAGCACTTATCAGCTTGTTGGGTTAAGAGTCGCAGCATAAGTATGTCCGTATGTGTTGCAGGGGAGCTTCGTCGGAACCAGAGCCATGTAATTGTTCCTCTCATGGACGATGCAACACAGTGCCGGTGAGTTTTTGGCTCCTGCGTAGACGCATCTCACACTCTCTTTTTCTGCCCACGGAGCGGAACAGAACGCACCACAATGCAGCGGAACGCAATGCAATGCAACACAGTGGAAACGTAACGGAACGGAAAGCAACGGAGACACAAAATGAAGGAAACGGGGGGTATCCTGCGACAAATTTAGCCCAGGAGCCTGATCCCAGCCAGTACGCCACAAAAGTCGGGCCAGAAGCAAGAACCGCTGGAACCTGTTCTCATGTCTTGCAATGGCAATCCAAGTGCCATTTCACAGTTGGACTGCTGAAATTCATACTTCCGCCTACACCCTCTGCATTGACCCCCTTCCAAACATGATCAAAACTGTTCATGATCAGGAGTTGAACAGACCTGAGAGCTCACGCCACATGATTCATTCTGGGGTCGGCAGCCCATGCAGGTCGTAAACCCCGCCCGATAGAGTGCTTCCGTTTTCTTCAGATCTTGGCGAGTTCTCATCTGGCCACAATCACCGTTCCCCTTCACTACGCGTAAAGCTCGTCGGGGATCGGCAGCTTGCTTGCCAGCCTGGAGATCCACAATGGGCCGCTCGAAGCCCTGAGGGGAGTTGATGTTGCACCATGATGTCATTTCGGAAAGCAGTAGGCGTCAAGCTTTTGCACTCGTCCATTGCAAGACTCAGTGGCGCAAGGTTTCCATACTTTCATTCATTTGGTGCCTTAAACATTCCCTGGCTACGTGGAATTGAGCTGCTCTCCCGGGCCCGGGGCTAGGCCGACAAAGCTACCTGTCGCTATCACGCTTACAACCCGAGGGAACTATTACTTTTCTTGTTTCTTGGTGGCTTCCTTAAATTCACAGGCCTGCAAACAGGAGGGCAGGAAATCTCTCTCAAAACATAAATACGCGAAGGCAACAGTTGCCAACATGCTAAAGTTTCTGCGAAGCTTGTGCCCAACCCCCAACAGCACCGTTTAAGGGAAAGGGCTGTTAATTGTTTGCAGAGCCTCCTCACAAGCTAAGCCGAAGCCAAAGGAGGGCTTCACGGCTTCAAGAAGGCCTCCGTCGCCAAAGTCCAGTGCCGAGAGGATGCTACCCATGGCAGAACTGAGCCCTGCCAGAAAGGCTTAGGGGGTTTAGGGTTCTCTTTCTCTTTCTCTCTCGCTCTCTCTTAGGGGTTTGGGATGCTTGGTCCAAAGAGTTTCGTCGGCGGAACAAACTGCTGGGCTGGGCCTGACGGCGTAGCCGTCTCGAGTTCGTCTGCCTGAGGTGGGGCCGTGGGGCACTGATGTCCAGAACTTGCTTCTGACTGCTCAGGCCCTCAGGCCGCAGCCAGTTGCCAAACTCCTGCAAATATCCGTCAACGATTTGAAGAGCAAGAACTGTTGTGTATCGATGGTTGTACTGAAGTTGCTTCTGTTCGATGTGACGTTTGAATAAACGCGATGAGGCGATCATGGGCGCATGAACTAAACCAGGAGTTTGTTTCATTTTAATTCAAATAGGCTCTTCTCGTACATCTTGCAGAAAAACCGCTAACTTCAACTTCAATCGCCGAGAAAGTCGCTTGACCTGGACTGTTACTCAGACCCCTGGAATTCTTCCAGTGGAGCGCGTCCATCAGTTGCCAATTGCTAAGCAAGGCCGTCTGGTAAGCACTGCGACCCAAGCAAAATCAGTTATGTTCCTCAAATCACAAGATTGACCGGTTGTTGTGGAGTGTGTGCTCGGGGATGCGCCGTACTCAGCTCCCTCAAAGAGTCTCAAAACTGCCAGGGTGCCTTGCAGGTGGTCGTCGGAATGCACATCTCGGACAGACACACCAGGTACACGACAGGACTACTCAACTTTCCACTATAAGCAATGTGAATCTTGCGTCCTCAGCTTGGCACGTAATGTACCTAGCATCTCTGGCAAATCGCTTGTGTCCACCTTCCGAATGTCCTGCGAACCACCATCCAAGCAGCAACTTAACGAGCAGCAGCTCAACACGGTCCGCATCAGTATTCAACATATGTTTGTGAATGCGGTGCTGCGGCCTTCTCCGCAATGAGTAACATCTGAGTATGCCGTTCGGAACCATGCGAAAATCACGAGGTGGCTTGTGATCCCTGCGCACACGGATCCGACATGTTCTGGGCCAGCCACAGAAAGTGCGAGGAAGACGACGAAGTGCGGCTGCCCTATCAACGGCTCATTCTGCGGCTGACAGTAACGCACATCATCATCATCATGATCATCTTAACCCGTGCCTCGGGCACGGAGCCGCTGAAACATCGCGACGGCGATCCTCAAGTCAATGTGCTTGATCTTCCGTGACACGGAAAGTCCCCTGCATAGCTGCCTGATGGGATTCTTGCTGGCGAAGCAGGTTAAGAACCACGGCACGCAAAACCTTGATCGCGTTGCAGATGTCAAGTGAAAGCATGCCTGTCAAAGGTCTGACGCCAGCCGCGGCCCCGAGCTGCTGACGTGATTGGCATCCTTGGCAAACCGCATGCACAGGATCACCACTCGGCATGATCATTCCAACATTGAACATCACCGATAAGTCTGTACATCTCCCAAACCGAGCCGGCAGCATCCCATTAGCAATGAGCAGATCGAAGAAGTCTGGGCCTTGTCCACTTGTGCCAGTTGATTATCAAGGTTCCAGGTGCGCGGCGAGTGGGAGCAATGCGGATGCATGGTTTTGCACTCAAGGTCGCGGAAGCATACGGCATCACGGAGTTCACAACGCACGTCCTTCCTTGAAACCAGCTGCCCATTACTGATGACAGCATTGCCCATTGCCGGAATCCCACCGCCAGGGCAATGAACAATCACCGCTAAAGCTGCAAGCCAAACAGAACTCAAGACGAGCTGGATATTGATTGCGTTGGAGGCAGTCTTCGTGTTGAATTCAGTCTTTGAGGAGACGGCGGTGATGACGCAGCAAATGACCGAGAAGAGCAGCAGCGTTTTGCATGGACCTAGCAAGTGATATTGAACTGATCCACCGCGGCAATTTCCAGCACAGGCCTGTCTTGAACCCCGAAAGTGCATGCAAGGAGCTGTGCCATATCATGATAAAAGAAGAACCTAGGCATGGGCGCCGCGTTCACGGTAACTCTCTCTCACACACACACACACATGAGCTGGGCGGCGGTGTAAACTTGCACGAAAAGCTCCAGAAACGGTCAAACACCTGCACCATGTGAGCGACATGCATGTGGCTTACGCCACCGTGGCTCACCGTCACATGCAAGCCTCATCATCATCCCCACCGTGGTGAGAACCGTCGCAGCAGGACTCCCAAACAAAGGGCGCTAGCACCTTGCAAATATGGCTTTGTTGAGCGTGAAAAGGACTTCTAGGTGATCCGCTTCATGCATGGCACCTCGTTTAGGCCTTGCGAATACTTGGTCTTGCTCTGCCAGCACCAGCGGATGAGAAGCGCCTGCTAACAAACGACTGGTTGCACGGCGTGGGCCGTGTCCAGACCCATCCGCGACATTCAACAAGGTCCTCTAGCTTCTCACGCGCGGAAGGATGCAACTCCTCTGCTCTGGTCCGTTGGCAGTCCTGCAGCAAAATTGCGTTCGGTCACTCCATGGCCAAGAACGGAAGGAAAAGCAATGATTTTGTCATATTCTGTCCCACCGGATGACGTTGAGCTGCTCCATGCAGTCCATGCATGCTGCCTGAACAGAACCCGCAAGACTACGTCTCAGCTCACGTCAGATGCCCAGCAAATTGAAAACATCTTCGCTAGCGATAGCAAATGCTGAGACTTGATGGACTAAAACCTTTGGCATGTAGGTTTTAACACCGTTCGGCGTAGGCATAGCGATGTGCCAGCGAACCAGCACAACGCACCCGCCCACAGCCTCCTTTTCTCTGCCAACTTCACCTGTCACTGTCACTGCAGCAGTCAGAAAAAGAACCACAAGGTATGTTTTCTTGCTTTGGGTTTAGGGTTTAGGGGCTTTGGGTTTCGGGCTTTAGGGTCTAGGGGTCTTGCGATTTAGGGCTGTTTGGGTCTTGGGGCTGGTGGGTTTAGGCGTATAGGGGTTTTGGTTGAAGGGGTTTAGGGACTTTAGATTTTCGGTTTAATGGGGCTTGGGCTTTTCATTTTTTTGGCTCAGGCTTTTAGGGTTTGGGTTTGGGGCTTGGGCCATGGGGGGTTCAGGGGCTTTGGGTTTAGGGGTTTAGATTTTCGGTTTAATGGGGCTTGGGCTTTTCATTTTTTTGGCTCAGGCTTTTAGGGTTTGGGTTTGGGGCTTGGGCCATGGGGGGTTCAGGGGCTTTGGGTTTAGGGGTTTAGTGTTTGAAGTTCAGGCCTTGGGCTTGATGCTTGTTTAGGCTGTGTGGGTTTGGGTTTGGGTTTGGGGTGTTGGGATTTAGGGGTTCACAACGGTTTTGGGGATTAAGGTTTGGATTTCAGCTTTTGGGTTTGTGTTTTCATTTCTTCTAGGGTTTCAGACTTTGAGGTTGGGGGATGTTGGCGTTTTGCACCCTTTTCTTGCCACCCGAATGGCTGCAAGCAACACTGCAGGGAAGCATATGAGTCCACAAGCTTTGGGGCACAGGGTCATCGAATTAAAGGTCCGAAAACAAGGTGTGGCCCAGGGCAGCCGCAGCGGCATTGGCTCTTTAAACACTTTAGCTAGCACGCAACTTCGAAGGTGTGGCACCCAATGCTCTCCTGCAGCAGCTTCTTCTTTCAACTGCTGACTTGCTACGCGTACCAGCTGCACTAAGGATGTAACCGAAACTTCCAACATTTTCCAACATCATACATGACTATGTTTAAAGGATATCTCGCGTCACTGGATGGCCGGCCGTCGTTTCTCCATCGGTCCATCCTTGCCACGTTGCGCGGTCAGGGTCGGACGTCCTTCAGCAGCCCTCACATTGTCCACAAATCCCATTTTCATGCCACTCTTCCGCTCCTGCGACATCTCAAAGGCCTGCCTAGCTGTTGGCGTGGCCAGGAAGGCTACTGCTGCTGCGTTTTCAGCGGCCTTCTTCGTAGACTGGGGCCTTCCTGTAAAAGCAGCACGGCACCTCTTGAAATAGAGGAGCGTGCCAGTATGTTCAGTGCAATTTCCACAATTCCGCTCCGCTAAGCTGAAGTGATATGTCGCACCCTCAGCTGCAGCGACCTGCTGAAGTGCCTGCTTTGCAGTTTTCGGCGCGACGTACACAAGCACATCCTCGTTAATCTTCTCTTCTCCTTCTCCCTCCCTCCCAGCGCACGCCATGGCAGGTTGCCTGGGAATGGACACAGGGTGTCGGCTTGAGTCAGCACATCACGCACGCAATCAGGTCTACCCGCATCAGGCCAAAACCCTGCTTAAGTATGTTAAATATTGCCAGCAGACGCCTGGGATGCTTTCAAACAGGCCTTCGTGATTTCAGGCTGCCAGTGAGGAGCAGCGCCCTGCAACAAAGATGTTGCAGCGTCCATGATACTAGCTGTGAGCTGCCAACTAGTGGCTGCTTGGCAAACTGAATATTTGATGCTGCTGACAGTTCATTTTCTTGTGCTGAGGATATGAATGCTCCCGCCTTCGGATCCCAACTGTCCCAACTCCGCTTGCACGTTGCGCAAAGGCTTATGATGTCTGGCGCCTTACAGCGTTGAACCGACTGGAACTCACAGGCTTCGCAAGTTCGGTGCACATGTCCGCGACAATAATGTCTACATGTCATCACTGACGGCTCACGGCGAAGGACTGGTGAATGCCAAGGCGCGCGGAGCAAATCAAGATTGTTGGACCTGTGCTTTTTCTGTAACGCACAGCTGGACGTCAACAGCATCTTCAAAGCTCTTGCCGAGCGGCAAGGCCAGCAACTGTGCCCAATCTTTGGCAGAATCCTGCGCAAACATGCACGCAGCTGAGTATAAGGCATGCTCATGAGGCTGTTTTGCTTCTGTGGCATCCACTTCCCATATTCCTCGCCGACCTGGCGCGGAGCCGCCAAGCCGAAAGGCAAGATGTCGGCAAGAAAGCCGACCACGCAACCAAGATAGGGCATGTCCTGCACCACTTGTGCTGGATGCTTCTTACCCCAACCCAATGTTGTGTTCAAACTCGAGGCGATGCGTCCCAAAGCAAGAGCAAGGGGAGCGCGAGCCCAAATCAGCAAAGTAGCAACACTTTAGCACAAGTGCCCAAACAACCTCGACCTACAAGTGGGGTCGCCGGAGTCAATGTATTTTCTCTACAGCAGCTACACGCATGCATGCAAGCAATGTTCGGATTCGAGCCGCGAACTGCGGCCATCCAAACAATGCACGCCGCCATATTGCAGTATGACCCTGAGCTGCGCCTCCGCCTTGTCCTGCAATTCGCTGCCCGGGTCTGGGCAAACGGCAATGTCGGGATCCAAACGGGACCTCAACAACCACACTCTAGCACGCCCGTGACCGTGCATGTGTTACACAACCTGGAATGTACAGGCTCTCCATATCAAGATGCCTCAAATATATTTATGACAGCAACCAACTGCTTTGCAACTTGGGCGCCCAGAGACATCGTCTTCAGCGAAGGGACCTGATTCGATCCCTTCCGCCAAGAGCTCGGCAACTTCCGCAGTGTCCGTCGCCTCGCAACCCGCCGATCAACTCACAGCTCCCACGGCCCCACGGCTCACAACCCCCGGAATAGGTTGGCTGATACATGCTGCAGCCTGAAGCACCACCTTCAAGCTTAGTTTCCCCGCCTCGGCCTCGGGCTTCGTGAAGTTTGCGCGTGCAGCCTCCGGCAGCTTCCCGTCGCAACGAACTCACAGGCTCACAGCCACAGTGCCACCATGTGATCGATCGTATGCCCCCCGTCCCCCCCCAGCTTCTCCGGAGTTTCCAGGATTTGCGGAGCTGTGCTGAAAACACGACTGGTGCATGACAGAACACCGGCGGCGCCACCGGCACGACTTCCCAGACGCCCTCTTGCGGCTGGGCCTGCCGAAGTGTCACATCCGTCGTTACGCTCTTTTCGTGTCGTGCCACGACGCACTCACGGCATGACACGGCGCATTGTGACGCATACCGGGTACATCCGGATCCATACAATGTTTCGGGTTCCCAAAGACTTTGACAAATGGCAGACCATTGGCCTCATCCTTCCATTGCCTCAGCTTTACATGGACTCTAGCAATGCTGGAAGAACATGGGCTTGTGGTCTTCTTGCGGGAACACAGCTGCCAAAAATAAGTCCAGTTGCTGTTGCTTCTGGTCCTGCACTTCATCCAGTTTTTCGGCCAAATCCCAGGCCAACTGGCAGGGGCTCGGCTTGCAAAACTAAATAGCAGTCGGATCCCCACCTTGCCAAGAAACAAAAGCTGGACATTGGGAGCGAACGTCCTCAGACCGGACACTTTCTTTGTGGTCAGCGAATGATTTGAACAGTAATCGAGACAGCCACGCCCACTGCTTCATCTTGAGCTGCAGGTTCGCCTTTCATGATTTTCATAAACAGGTCGATACGCATTCACCTGTTGCATGCGTCGGTCCCATCATCTCGAAATGCGTGCCTTCGCTGTCAACGTTGGTGTTGGCGCTTCCTCCCGACACGGCCCAAGCACGATATGCAGCTACTCAGGCAACATGTGCACTCGTGCGACTGCCTGTGGATCCTCTGCCGATTGTGGAAGCTTTGGAAGCGCGACCCTGCAGCTCAAAAGCAGGAAACCATCAAGCGAGGACCGAAGTCAAAAACAAGCTATTCTTGGCCTGACGAATCATGAAATCTGAGAGTCCTGCATCACATCAACGGGCTCGCATGGCTCGCTGAGGCCTGACGAGCACGTTGCGACAAAAAAGGCGAAATTGGAAGGAACGATGAAACTCCATAGGCTGAGTCACATCCTTCGGGCCGTTCAACTGGATGTCCCACACTTCCCTAGCACATCGAGAATAGAGAAACATCATTCTATGCTGCACGGCTTCCAGATTCATGTCCTCCTCGTCCGCCATCAAACTTTCGCAGCTGCCCATGATTGCTGTCGCAAAAGAGTTGCGTCAACACTGTGCACGCTTCAAGCCTCCCTGGCATGGTGTCTTACAGCCTAACAGGGCCAGCCGCGAATGTCAAGGAACATTCCCTGACGAACCTGACCCTACCTGTCTGGCATGAGCCTCGTTCTGCAACGAAACTGTCTGACAAAGACCATGCTTCAATTGAATTGGATGTTGTCAAGCAATCCAAACTTGAACTTCCAATTCGGTGAGCCCAGTGGCTGCACAGGACACGCCAACTTTGTGCCCGACAAAGGCACCCCTTAGGCAACGGTTCTGACACATGAACTGTAGCAAAGCTGTAATTGTGTGCTCTGGCCGTATCCCCCAGCACATTGGTACTCGAGGAGGCTTGCGTTTTCTCTTGTCTGTGAAACTGATCGATGTGAGAACGCGAGAAAGCCTTCAAGTGCCACATCTACGCACACTTCTTCGAAAGCAAAACGTCCACAATAGTTTAGTACGTGTCACTCTCCTCCCGGTGCTTCAGAGACGTCCAGGTCCAGGAGCTGGGCATCCCCGGTGCGGCACTCAAGTCAATCAAGCTCCCTTGTTAAGAAACTGCTCTCAGATCAGCAGTGGTGTGGACAGACGTCAACTCGGATGTCGACACTAATTAATCTCAGCATGGGGCTGACACACAACACCTGATCACTCAGCTTAACAAAAAGTAAACCCCAAAAGAACTCGACGTGGAGCGCACCTTCGGGATACTGGGTGCTAACGCAATGGTGGGACTATGTGCCCAGGTGCATGTCGGAAAAAGGCCTGTATATATAATATGAGATGACCCAAGGACCTATACCTAAACATACATTGTGCATATCCATGTATACACACGTGGGCAGAGATATGAGCAGGGGTTCTAGCATCCACACTGAAAGAATTAGCATCGTGGCTCAATCGGACAGTCCGTATCCCCGACTTCGAAACACAGGCCAGCCACGAGGCTGGCTGGAGAGAAGCTTTGTACAGCACAGCGGTGAGGCGCAGCGAGCAGCACAGCAGCCGTAGATTGAAGTCGATCCCCTTGGAAACTTGCGGCTTCGTGTATCGGCGCGGCAGAATGAATTTCCTGACCCTCTTTGTGCATCGTATTCAGCATTACGAAAGAATACAGAATCATGATGCAATTTGTGATGTGGGGGGGATGGTGAATCCGATGGTGATTTACTGAAGCAGGAAGCAGCATCATGATGTGGATGATGATTGCTGGCACTCTACCAAATCCAGGTTGCAGGTAAGTGTCAATGCCGCTTAAAGCCACCAAGAGATCATTAGACATGCTGTTACCCCAACCATGCTGCAGCAAAGAGCAATTACAGTCATCACCGCTACCATCGTCTTCTGTGTACCAGTTTTTACAAACCGAGCTCTGCTGTTGAGTGCAGTGGCTTTGGCTTTAAAGTTGTCTGCGCTAGAGTCTGTGTTGCTAGTGATGCTGGTGGTAGTGGCGGTTCTGCTTGTGGTGGTAGTGCTGCTGCTGCTCCTGCTGCTGCCGCGTTGTGTTGCTGCTGCGTTTTGTGGCTGTTGCGTTTTGTTGCTGTTACTGGTGCCGCGGTTACCGTTGCCACTCTTCTTGTTGATGTGGTCGCGCAGGCGGCGGCTGCTGCTGCTGCCGCCGTGCTACTGCTCCTTAAGCTCGTCCACCCCATCCACCGATGTTGACGATGATGCTGGCGTTCGATACCAAGGAAGATGCTGCCATTGTTGATGACGGCGATGATGGTGTTGATGCTGATGATGACGACCATGACTGCAACCGTGACGGTAATGCAGATGATGATGGTTGTGATGGTAACGGTGATGCTGATGATCATGAGGAAGAAGAAGAAGATGATGTAACAGCTTCGGTGGCGATGACTAATGATGAGGCAAATGAAAACGCTCCTGAATTCGGTGCTCTGCTGAACCTTCAAAACAGCAACACTCACTGTACTAAAGGTACACTCGGTGACCACAGGACCACAACCGCATCTGAAGGCCTGGCAAGCTCGTCCTTTGCCCCTCACTCCTGACCCAATTGAAGGAGTTCTACATGAAGCCCTCTGAACCCACAAGCTTCAGATAGCACTGCCAAGCTCTGGGATCCGAAGGAATTGAACATGATACTTGATCATTGAGGATCTACGAGGACCTGAAAGTCAAGTCATCCAACCGCACTTAAGCCAAGCATGAAGCCAAATGGCACAGCCAAGCATGCCTGAACCAATGCTGGACAAGTGGGTGATCCTATCACAAATCCAAGGTCGACGGTAACAGAGCTTGATAGCGACTCTTATTTGCTGAGACCTCAGTCCCCGGCGTCCCACTGGAGACACATGGAGCATCCTCAACCTCCACACTTTTGGGCTCATGGCACACGACTTTGGGGCCTTTGTTTAAGGTGGGCCTTTTCCCTCCAGGGCTCAGGAGGTCCGCTGGGGCTCTCGGGCTTCACAGCCTTTTTCTTTTTGTTCAATGCCGGTGGGCTTCGGCCTGTGCCACGTTTGCAGCTTGGGGGGAGGGGGGATCGGAAGCCTGCTTGCCTCGTGCTTTTGCTTCCGGGGGTTTTGAATTCAGGGCTCTCTCGAAAGCCCGCCCGGCCGTTGAACAACCGCCTTGAAGCTAAGCCTGCTTCAAACTGGCTTCAGATACAGTCGCAGTATTGGTGAAGCTATTGATGCCGGCTTCAGGGGAGCATTCAGTTTGAAGCCGGCTTCAATAGGGCTTCAAATACGATTCCCCAATACTGGGACGGTATTTGAAGCCGAGGGGACTCGGGATATTTAAAATTCTAGATAGACGGGTAACCATGAGGAATCGTCATGGGTCAGCCGCTGGCCTCAGGATGCCACCAGCAGAAATTTAGTTCGCGGCCTGCCCCAAGTCCCAGTATTACCATCACTTCCCATGAAGCCGGCTTCAATAGCTTCCCCAATACTGGGACGGTATTTGAAGCCCATTTTGAAGCCGGCTTCAATAGGGCTTCAAATACTCCCCTGAAGCCGGCATCAATAGCTTCACCAATACTGCGACTGTATCTGAAGCCAGTTTGAAGCAGGCTTCAATTCAAATACGATTCCCCAATACTGGGACGGTATTTGAAGCCGAGGGGACTCCGGATATTTATAGTTCGCGGCCTGCCCCAAGTTGCAGTATTACCATCACTTTAGGCTGTGTTATTTCGTATAAGGGGTCCACGTCACCAATTTACTTAAACTGGTGCCGTACTCTATTTCACAGTGATCCACTGGGACGGTATTTGAAGCCAATTTGAAGCCGGCTTCAATATGGCTTCACATACGATTCCCCAATACTGGGCTGTGTTATTTCGTATAAGGGGTCCACGTCACCAATTTACTTAAACTGGTGCCGTACTCTATTTCACGGTGATCCAATACTGGGACGGTATTTGAAGCCAGTTTGAAGCCGGCTTCAATAGGGCTTCAAATACGATTCCCCAATACTGGGACGGTATTTGAAGCCGAGGGGACTCGGGATATTAAGTGCTTTAGGATACTTCTCTCCCGAAGTTTTTTTTTAGATTTTGAAAAAATATTTCAGAAAGGAATTCGGATTCCAGTTGGAAGAAATGTTTTTAGTACCTTCGAAATCATCGTTTTTCGGAATCGGATTCGTCGTTTTCAGAAATTTTTTTCCTCAAAAGTTAACGCTGCAGCATGCATCATTGTCCAAAAGGTGTGTGAAAGCCATAGAGTTAACTGAGACAACCAGCCACACCATAACTTCAAAACCTGCCGAAAAGGATTTGGTAACATAATCGTGTCCCCCAAAATTCCTTGTTTACTTAATTGTAAGGTGGTGGTTCGTTACCATGCACCACATTTTTCCCACAAGAACCGTGCGCGGGTCCCTGCCGGTCCCTCGCGGGTCCCTCGTTTCCCACGCAAAACGTGCCTGCGGGTCCCTTGCGGGTCCCCGTTTCCCTTGGTTTTCCACCATACCCCATTTGGGTTATATAATATTAATAAATGGGGAGGTGTGTGAGGTGCGAGGCTGGCCACGGAGGCGCACGTCCTAAAACGCTCTAACGCTGCAGCATGCATCATTGTCCAAAAGGTGTGTGAAAGCCATAGAGTTAACTGAGACAACCAGCCACACCATAACTTCAAAACCTGCCGAAAAGGATTTGGTAACATAATCGTGTCCCCCAAAATTCCTTGTTTACTTAATTGTAAGGTGGTGGTTCGTTACCATGCACCACATTTTTCCCACAAAAACCGTGCGCGGGTCCCTGCCGGTCCCTCGCGGGTCCCTCGTTTCCCACGCAAAACGTGCCTGCGGGTCCCTTGCGGGTCCCCGTTTCCCTTGGTTTTCCACCATACCCCATTTGGGTTATATAATATTAATAAATGGGGAGGTGTGTGAGGTGCGAGGCTGGCCACGGAGGCGCACGTCCTCTAACGCTCTAACGCTGCAGCATGCATCATTGTCCAAAAGGTGTGTGAAAGCCATAGAGTTAACTGAGACAACCAGCCACACCATAACTTCAAAACCTGCCGAAAAGGATTTGGTAACATAATCGTGTCCCCCAAAATTCCTTGTTTACTTAATTGTAAGGTGGTGGTTCGTTACCATGCACCACATTTTTCCCACAAAAACCGTGCGCGGGTCCCTGCCGGTCCCTCGCGGGTCCCTCGTTTCCCACGCAAAACGTGCCTGCGGGTCCCTTGCGGGTCCCCGTTTCCCTTGGTTTTCCACCATACCCCATTTGGGTTATATAATATTAATAAATGGGGAGGTGTGTGAGGTGCGAGGCTGGCCACGGAGGCGCACGTCCTCTAACGCTCTAACGCTGCAGCATGCATCATTGTCCAAAAGGTGTGTGAAAGCCATAGAGTTAACTGAGACAACCAGCCACACCATAACTTCAAAACCTGCCGAAAAGGATTTGGTAACATAATCGTGTCCCCCAAAATTCCTTGTTTACTTAATTGTAAGGTGGTGGTTCGTTACCATGCACCACATTTTTCCCACAAAAACCGTGCGCGGGTCCCTGCCGGTCCCTCGCGGGTCCCTCGTTTCCCACGCAAAACGTGCCTGCGGGTCCCTTGCGGGTCCCCGTTTCCCTTGGTTTTCCACCATACCCCATTTGGGTTATATAATATTAATAAATGGGGAGGTGTGTGAGGTGCGAGGCTGGCCACGGAGGCGCACGTCCTAAAACGCTCTAACGCTGCAGCATGCATCATTGTCCAAAAGGTGTGTGAAAGCCATAGAGCTAACTGAGACAACCAGCCACACCATAACTTCAAAACCTGCCGAAAAGGATTTGGTAACATAATCGTGTCCCCCAAAATTCCTTGTTTACTTAATTGTAAGGTGGTGGTTCGTTACCATGCACCACATTTTTCTCACAAAAACCGTGCGCGGGTCCCTGCCGGTCCCTCGCGGGTCCCTCGTTTCCCACGCAAAACGTGCCTGCGGGTCCCTTGCGGGTCCCCGTTTCCCTTGGTTTTCCACCATACCCCATTTGGGTTATATAATATTAATAAATGGGGAGGTGTGTGAGGTGCGAGGCTGGCCACGGAGGCGCACGTCCTAACGCTCTAACGCTGCAGCATGCATCATTGTCCAAAAGGTGTGTGAAAGCCATAGAGTTAACTGAGACAACCAGCCACACCATAACTTCAAAACCTGCCGAAAAGGATTTGGTAACATAATCGTGTCCCCCAAAATTCCTTGTTTATTTAATTGTAAGGTGGTGGTTCGTTACCATGCACCACATTTTTCCCACAAGAACCGTGCGCGGGTCCCTGCCGGTCCCTCGCGGGTCCCTCGTTTCCCACGCAAAACGTGCCTGCGGGTCCCTTGCGGGTCCCCGTTTCCCTTGGTTTTCCACCATACCCCATTTGGGTTATATAATATTAATAAATGGGGAGGTGTGTGAGGTGCGAGGCTGGCCACGGAGGCGCACGTCCTAACGCTCTAACGCTGCAGCATGCATCATTGTCCAAAAGGTGTGTGAAAGCCATAGAGTTAACTGAGACAACCAGCCACACCATAACTTCAAAACCTGCCGAAAAGGATTTGGTAACATAATCGTGTCCCCCAAAATTCCTTGTTTATTTAATTGTAAGGTGGTGGTTCGTTACCATGCACCACATTTTTCCCACAAGAACCGTGCGCGGGTCCCTGCCGGTCCCTCGCGGGTCCCTCGTTTCCCACGCAAAACGTGCCTGCGGGTCCCTTGCGGGTCCCCGTTTCCCTTGGTTTTCCACCATACCCCATTTGGGTTATATAATATTAATAAATGGGGAGGTGTGTGAGGTGCGAGGCTGGCCACGGAGGCGCGCGTCCTCTAACGCTCTAACGCTGCAGCATGCATCATTGTCCAAAAGGTGTGTGAAAGCCATAGAGTTAACTGAGACAACCAGCCACACCATAACTTCAAAACCTGCCGAAAAGGATTTGGTAACATAATCGTGTCCCCCAAAATTCCTTGTTTACTTAATTGTAAGGTGGTGGTTCGTTACCATGCACCACATTTTTCCCACAAAAACCGTGCGCGGGTCCCTGCCGGTCCCTCGCGGGTCCCTCGTTTCCCACGCAAAACGAGCCTGCGGGTCCCTTGCGGGTCCCCGTTTCCCTTGGTTTTCCACCATACCCCATTTGGGTTATATAATATTAATAAATGGGGAGGTGTGTGAGGTGCGAGGCTGGCCACGGAGGCGCACGTCCTCAACGCTCCTAAACGCTGCAGCATGCATCATTGTCCAAAAGGTGTGTGAAAGCCATAGAGTTAACTGAGACAACCAGCCACACCATAACTTCAAAACCTGCCGAAAAGGATTTGGTAACATAATCGTGTCCCCCAAAATTCCTTGTTTACTTAATTGTAAGGTGGTGGTTCGTTACCATGCACCACATTTTTCCACAAAAACCGTGCGCGGGTCCCTGCCGGTCCCTCGCGGGTCCCTCGTTTCCCACGCAAAACGAGCCTGCGGGTCCCTTGCGGGTCCCCGTTTCCCTTGGTTTTCCACCATACCCCATTTGGGTTATATAATATTAATAAATGGGGAGGTGTGTGAGGTGCGAGGCTGGCCACGGAGGCGCACGTCCTAAAACGCTCTAACGCTGCAGCATGCATCATTGTCCAAAAGGTGTGTGAAAGCCATAGAGTTAACTGAGACAACCAGCCACACCATAACTTCAAAACCTGCCGAAAAGGATTTGGTAACATAATCGTGTCCCCCAAAATTCCTTGTTTACTTAATTGTAGGGTGGTGGTTCGTTACCATGCACCACATTTTTCCCACAAAAACCGTGCGCGGGTCCCTGCCGGTCCCTCGCGGGTCCCTCGTTTCCCACGCAAAACGTGCCTGCGGGTCCCTTGCGGGTCCCCGTTTCCCTTGGTTTTCCACCATACCCCATTTGGGTTATATAATATTAATAAATGGGGAGGTGTGTGAGGTGCGAGGCTGGCCACGGAGGCGCACGTCCTAAAACGCTCTAACGCTGCAGCATGCATCATTGTCCAAAAGGTGTGTGAAAGCCATAGAGTTAACTGAGACAACCAGCCACACCATAACTTCAAAACCTGCCGAAAAGGATTTGGTAACATAATCGTGTCCCCCAAAATTCCTTGTTTACTTAATTGTAAGGTGGTGGTTCGTTACCATGCACCACATTTTTCCCACAAAAACCGTGCGCGGGTCCCTGCCGGTCCCTCGCGGGTCCCTCGTTTCCCACGCAAAACGTGCCTGCGGGTCCCTTGCGGGTCCCCGTTTCCCTTGGTTTTCCACCATACCCCATTTGGGTTATATAATATTAATAAATGGGGAGGTGTGTGAGGTGCGAGGCTGGCCACGGAGGCGCACGTCCTCTAACGCTCTAACGCTGCAGCATGCATCATTGTCCAAAAGGTGTGTGAAAGCCATAGAGTTAACTGAGACAACCAGCCACACCATAACTTCAAAACCTGCCGAAAAGGATTTGGTAACATAATCGTGTCCCCCAAAATTCCTTGTTTACTTAATTGTAAGGTGGTGGTTCGTTACCATGCACCACATTTTTCCCACAAAAACCGTGCGCGGGTCCCTGCCGGTCCCTCGCGGGTCCCTCGTTTCCCACGCAAAACGTGCCTGCGGGTCCCTTGCGGGTCCCCGTTTCCCTTGGTTTTCCACCATACCCCATTTGGGTTATATAATATTAATAAATGGGGAGGTGTGTGAGGTGCGAGGCTGGCCACGGAGGCGCACGTCCTCTAACGCTCTAACGCTGCAGCATGCATCATTGTCCAAAAGGTGTGTGAAAGCCATAGAGTTAACTGAGACAACCAGCCACACCATAACTTCAAAACCTGCCGAAAAGGATTTGGTAACATAATCGTGTCCCCCAAAATTCCTTGTTTACTTAATTGTAAGGTGGTGGTTCGTTACCATGCACCACATTTTTCCCACAAAAACCGTGCGCGGGTCCCTGCCGGTCCCTCGCGGGTCCCTCGTTTCCCACGCAAAACGTGCCTGCGGGTCCCTTGCGGGTCCCCGTTCCCTTGGTTTTCCACCATACCCCATTTGGGTTATATAATATTAATAAATGGGGAGGTGTGTGAGGTGCGAGGCTGGCCACGGAGGCGCACGTCCTAAAACGATCTAACGCTGCAGCATGCATCATTGTCCAAAAGGTGTGTGAAAGCCATAGAGTTAACTGAGACAACCAGCCACACCATAACTTCAAAACCTGCCGAAAAGGATTTGGTAACATAATCGTGTCCCCCAAAATTCCTTGTTTACTTAATTGTAAGGTGGTGGTTCGTTACCATGCACCACATTTTTCCCACAAGAACCGTGCGCGGGTCCCTGCCGGTCCCTCGCGGGTCCCTCGTTTCCCACGCAAAACGTGCCTGCGGGTCCCTTGCGGGTCCCCGTTTCCCTTGGTTTTCCACCATACCCCATTTGGGTTATATAATATTAATAAATGGGGAGGTGTGTGAGGTGCGAGGCTGGCCACGGAGGCGCGCGTCCTAAAACGCTCTAACGCTGCAGCATGCATCATTGTCCAAAAGGTGTGTGAAAGCCATAGAGTTAACTGAGACAACCAGCCACACCATAACTTCAAAACCTGCCGAAAAGGATTTGGTAACATAATCGTGTCCCCCAAAATTCCTTGTTTACTTAATTGTAAGGTGGTGGTTCGTTACCATGCACCACATTTTTCCCACAAAAACCGTGCGCGGGTCCCTGCCGGTCCCTCGCGGGTCCCTCGTTTCCCACGCAAAACGTGCCTGCGGGTCCCTTGCGGGTCCCCGTTTCCCTTGGTTTTCCACCATACCCCATTTGGGTTATATAATATGAATAAATGGGGAGGTGTGTGAGGTGCGAGGCTGGCCACGGAGGCGCACGTCCTAAAACGCTCTAACGCTGCAGCATGCATCATTGTCCAAAAGGTGTGTGAAAGCCATAGAGTTAACTGAGACAACCAGCCACACCATAATTTCAAAACCTGCCGAAAAGGATTTGGTAACATAATCGTGTCCCCCAAAATTCCTTGTTTACTTAATTGTAGGGTGGTGGTTCGTTACCATGCACCACATTTTTCCCACAAAAACCGTGCGCGGGTCCCTGCCGGTCCCTCGCGGGTCCCTCGTTTCCCACGCAAAACGTGCCTGCGGGTCCCTTGCGGGTCCCCGTTTCCCTTGGTTTTCCACCATACCCCATTTGGGTTATATAATATTAATAAATGGGGAGGTGTGTGAGGTGCGAGGCTGGCCACGGAGGCGCACGTCCTCTAACGCTCTAACGCTGCAGCATGCATCATTGTCCAAAAGGTGTGTGAAAGCCATAGAGTTAAGTGAGACAACCAGCCACACCATAACTTCAAAACCTGCCGAAAAGGATTTGGTAACATAATCGTGTCCCCCAAAATTCCTTGTTTACTTAATTGTAAGGTGGTGGTTCGTTACCATGCACCACATTTTTCCCACAAAAACCGTGCGCGGGTCCCTGCCGGTCCCTCGCGGGTCCCTCGTTTCCCACGCAAAACGAGCCTGCGGGTCCCTTGCGGGTCCCCGTTTCCCTTGGTTTTCCACCATACCCCATTTGGGTTATATAATATTAATAAATGGGGAGGTGTGTGAGGTGCGAGGCTGGCCACGGAGGCACACGTCCTAAAACGCTCCAGTGTTTGTGGCAAGTTCGCGTCCCAACAACCAAAGAAAACGACTTCCTGCAAAAGGGGTCCAACTCACCAATTCACTTAAATAAACTGGTGCCATACTCGGGAGTCAAATACGATTCCCCGATACTAGGGCGCTATTTGAATTTTAAATATCCCGAGTGCCCTCGGCTTCAAATACTGTCCCAGTATTGGGGAACCGCATTTGTAACATTCTAAATTGACGAGTAACCATGAGGACTCGTCTTGGGTCAGCCACTGGCCTCAGGATGCCACCAGCAGTGTTTGTGGCAAGTCACCTTCAAAACACGATTCCATAACACTGGGACGGTCTTTGAAGCCGAAGGCCCCTCCCAGGATTTGGGTGTCAACTACAATTCCGCAATGCTGGGCCGGGATGTGAAGCCAGTTTGAAGCCGGCTTCAGTAAGGCTTCGAATACGATTCCCCGATACTAGGGCGCTATTTGAGGCCAGTTTGAAGCCGGCTTCAACAAGGCTTCAAATGCGATTCCCCAATACTGGGACGGTACTTGAAGCCGAGGGGACTCGGGATATTTAGGACGGCATTCTACTTCGCTGTAGACAACCCAATGACCGTAACAACTTATTGGGTGGGACACTAAAGCAAAACCTGCCCCAATACTGGGGCGGCGCTATTTGAGGCCAGTTTGAAGCCGGCTTCAACAAGGCTTCAAATGCGATTCCCCAATACTGGGACGGTATTTGAAGCCGAGGGGACTCGGGATATTTTAAATTCTAAATAGACGAGTAACCATGAGGACTCGTCTTGGGTCAGCCACTGGCCTCGGGATGCCACCAGCAGAATTTTAGTTCGCGACCTGCCCCCAAGTCCCCGAACACCATCGCTTCAAGAAAAACGACTCAGTCCCCGAACACCATCGCTTCAAGAAAAACGACTCGACGTTTTGCAAGTCTTATAGGTCTGGAGATATTGACAAATCTGTCAGGCAGCCTGGTTTAAGGGTTTAGGGTTAAGTCGTTTTCTTTGGTTGTTGGGACGCGAACTAGCCACAAAACACTGTGGGGCAGGCCGCGAACTAAAATTCTGCTGGTGGCATCCTGAGGCCAGTGGCTGACCCAAGACGAGTCCTCATGGTTACTCGTCTATTTAGAATTTAAAATATCCCGAGTCCCCTCGGTTTCAAATGCTGTCCCAGTATTGGGGAACCGCATTTGAAGCCTTATTGAAGCCGGCTTCAAACTGGCTTCAAATACTGTCCCAGTATCGGGGAATCGTATTTGAAGCCCAAGCTGGGCTCAAAAGCCCTACTGAAGCTGGCTTCAAACTGGCTTCATGAGGCCAGTTTGAAGCCGGCTTCAATAAGGCTTCAAATGTGATTCCAATACTGGGACGGCATTTGATGCCGAGGGGACTCGGGAACCTCAGAAGAGTGCAAGGGTATGTTTGGCTGCCTGCCAGCATCCATCTCACATGGGGCAAACAAGACAGTGCGCTAACACAGTGTAGCTCTTGCACTGTCCCGCCAACCCGCCCCCCCACCCACCCACTCACCCAGCCAAAACCACACCCGGAAGAAGAAACCAAAACCAACACCACCAACACCAACACCAGCAGCAACAGCAGCAGGAAAACAACAACAGCAACAGCAACCAACAAGAACCAGCAACAACCACCAGCATCCAATAATAACCAAAAACAATCATAAACTCATCAGCGACCAACAACCACCAGGCCTCAGGATGCCACCAGCAGAATTTTAGTTCGCGGCCTGCCCCAAGTCCGCGAACGCCATCGCTTTGGGCTGTCCTAGACTCCCTCCTGTATAAGGGGTCTGAATGCCGTCGCTTTGCACAACACTATTGAGAAAATTGGTTTTGTAAAGCAAATCTTGCTTCCTTGTAAGGCTGAAAGCAAATCTTGCTTCCTTATAACGCCGCAAGCAATCACAAGGCTTCCCTTGTGAATCACAAGCAATGACAAGGCTTCCCTTGTGATTCACAAGCAATCACAAGGCTTCCCTTGTCAATCAGAAGCAATCACAAGGCTTTGGATCTTTGCCTATATCATGTTACACCACCTGCAATAACATAGCAATATCGAAGGAAACTCAGACCGAACAAAAGGAATTGCCGCGACGTCTGCGACGCGATGAAGGCCACGGGACCCTCAAGCCAGCGAGCAACGGAGCAATGGCTTCTTTTGGATGGCATAAAGCAGCGCTGATTCAAAGCTGACACGGAGGGAGCATGTGAGTCCGATTGCAGCTTGCCAAACCTCCACGACGTAATCGCGGTTTCATGAAAGCGTGACCATGGGCATGCATGTTGGGGCTTCTTGCACGGGGTGCTCGGGTTCTTCTAGAGTTACAGACAGTAGTCCTCCACAAGTCCGGCAAGCTGTGGCTTGCATCTGTTGGACCTGCTCCCTCGGTCTACGGAAGAGTGGAAACGACGCTCAGAGTGGTCCGACACAGCCTGCTGATGAGTATGGACCATCGTGCAACTCACATCCTCCACCTCGTGCAGTCACCCACTCGGTCTCAGAATTGCTGTTGCTTACCTTTCCAATACCGAGGTGCTCAATTGTCCATCCAGGAAGCTGCCAGGTGTTGTCCAGGTAGGCCAGGCCAACGAAGTCCCAAGTCAAGGGATTGCAGCAGACCTCAAGGGCCCGGTCGCGCTCTCACTCCAACCACACGTCAACCACAGACGAACCCCACCCATCCATCGAGCGAGCTTCGCGCCTGCTTCTCGAGGAAGGAGGTGTCGGCCGGTCCGATGAGCTTCTGTCCCAGGTCGAGCGAAGACGTCTCGAGAGCCGTAGATGGCCTCAGAAAAGTGTGCTCCAAATCCAAGAGTCAACAAAAAAACCATTCCCGCCTTTCGCAGACCGATTTCTCCAATGGCACCCCAGGGCACGGTGGTTGAGTACTGATTGATGCCTTGATGCCTGTCCGCATCTGTCAGCTGTCAACCCTCATACAAGGTCTGAAGAAGCTGCGGAGCCAGGACGGCCTCTCACGGCCTCTCCCACAGTTCCGGGTCCTTCACTGCTTCAGCACTTCCACCATCTTCAAGCATCTTCAAACTTCGAGACCAGACTTGGGCCTTATCAAGCCGGTCCTGATCCTCCCTGGCCCATGTACACGGAGATCGAGGAGAAAAACACGGTTTTGTTGATGGTCGTGGCCGTGCTGAGCCTCGCAAGTCGAAAGCACCCCCCCGCCCACCCTCCTCACAAACCAAGCAACGGATCTCCGTTATGACGTTATGCTTCTGGCCGCCCAGCCTGTGGAAGTTGGCTGCCGCATGCGCCTTGCTCCCGAAGGTCTGGAAGACCGACGCGCTGACGGTGCGCGTTGCCTGGCAGCATCAACTCTTTGGCAGCGCTCCTTTAAAGTGTGCCGTAGCGCCTGAACGAGAATCTCGACAGGATGGGTAAACTGCGGGCTGGGTCTGGCAGGCTGTGGAGCACGTTGCTTCACCGGCACCAAAGCCGACTTCTCCCTGGGTCACTGTGAACCACAAGACACAGGATCCGGTGACTTCAACGAGGCCGGAGCTTTGGCTGCAAGGTGTTCACCACCTTCGCCTTCGCTTTCTGAGCTTCCTGCATGCAAGACGCAGCCGAGGCGAGTCCAGCTCGCGCTGCTCATCGCTGCCTCTGCAGCCGACGCACCGGACAGGAAGGCCCGATAGTTGAGGAACCTGTGCGAGTCGCACCTTCCCTTCCTGCACTGGCTGCAAGTAGCAGAGCCTGGAGATGCTGGCCGTCTACCGCATGGTTCGTGACCATGTCTATGCACATGCTCCGGGTCGGCTCCTGCTTCAATGGTTTTCGCTGCATCTGCAGCACCGATATGCGACCCGACGGTCACTGGTCACTGTCCTCCAGGCTGTCGACGCGCGGCAGGCGGCCGAGCTCCACGAGCGCCAAGTTCAGGCCCACAGACACGGCTTGCGGCAGGAACCTGCAGCTTGCGGCAGAGCTGGAAAGCGCTGTCTGCAGACGTAGAGTGCCGGCACACCGAGGACGCGGCGTGCTGGCCAGGGCTTCGCGCAGCATTGCGGCACTTCGGCAGGCAACACCCAGGTTGCTGACCTCACAAGAGGATGTCTAGAGGCGGCTTCTGCGTGCACAACACAGCTTTAAAACTCTCAGCCCCTGGCACCGGCGATGAAGCTCACACCCGGGCAAGTCCGCCTGACTTCTGCCACAGCATCGATGAAGTCCTTCGGGGAAGCTCTGTTGCCATGGGAACCTCGGCTTTACGCAAATTCCATGAAAGCAGGGATTCGATGCGTCGACGAGAAAAGCACCCAAAGGCGTGACGAGGCAGTCAAAGATGAAGTCCTGTGCTTCAGCTGTTGTGCACCAAAGTCTGTGCAGTCCAGCGCATCAACGCCCCGAGCTCGAGCACTGCGAGGCCTCCGGCAGGAAGTCGAGCTTAGATCGGAGCAGCTGGTAGGCGCGCTGGCATGAGGTGACTTTCTCCTGATCTGATAGTTCGGGAACTCGCCATCTGCCTGTCCAAGCAAATTCGAGACTGAAAAGATCGAGCTCCTGCGGTTTCAACGACAAGCTACCGCTGCCGGTTGAGGAAACGTGTCAAAGCGACTCTTGACATCGCGAGCACCACAATCGCAGCTCCAAAGCGCCTGGAAAACAACACACAGCTCCGTGCGTCGAGTGCTGTGGAGAGTCAAAGCAGTCTGGTGCTCCTGCACTCTGCTGCCACCCGCACGAACTCTTGCTCGCTGCTGGCCATGGAGATGCCGTTGACAATGCACTTCCCCTGTGTCGCACGGTGAAGCTCAAAGCACACAGCACAGCATCATCCCGCATCATCGCCTGCGTGCTCTTCAGTCCCTCTGAGATCACTTCCCAGCTCATCGAGCTGATGATCAGGGGCAGTTTGGAGACCTTGGCAAAGACATGCGCGACATGGCGCGAGGCGGATGCCATGCGATTCATGCGCCGGCCGCCGAGGAGCCCGTGGGTGCACGTCCGCACAAACTTACCCATGGCAGCTTTGCTGTCGAAGTCCGGCAGATCCAGGTTTACGTCCAAGAGGTCGGCCTGGCACTATGCGACTAGGTGATTAAGCCTGCCGTGATCAAAGAAGAGCTGGTGAGGGCCTCGTCCTCTATCTGCTGCACAGCCACGTCGACCGCTGCCTCCCAGACATCGTCTTCCTGGCTGTACCTCAACAGCAAATGGAAACGTGCACAGTAGTAGTACGGTAGTGTACAGTAGTACAATTTTAGTACAGTAGTAGAACAGTAGTAACAGTAGTAGTACAGTAGTAGTACAGTAATAGTAAAGTAGTAGTAGTACAGTAGTAGTAAGGAGTACCTGGAGCTGTTTACCGGGGTTTCGGGATCACCAAATGCTGGACACAAAAACCCCGATCGCTCCAAGATAACTACCAAGACTAAACACCCTTCATTTCGAACACTTTTGCCTCCAACCTACACTCCCGTCCACAATCGAGCACGTCTGAGCCCTTTTTTTCTACAGTAGTCGTGCTGCAGTAGTACAGTAGTGGTACAATAGTAGTACAGTAGTAGTACAGTAGTACAAGAGTAGTGCAGTAGTAGTACAGTAGTGGTACAGTAACAGAACAGTAATAGTACGTACAGCAATAGTACAGTAGTCGTGCGAGCACACTCCCCCAGTAAGCAAGGCACAAAGCCAGTGAGCACATTCCCCCAATAAGCAAAGCATAAGCGTAAAGACAGGGAGCACACGAGCAAAGCATAAAGCCAGTGAGCACACTCCCCCAATAAGCAAAGCATAAAGCCAGCTCCTGCCTTAGGATTGACCATCAGCAGACAGTCACCCCCCAAAATTCCCCCCAGCCAAAAAGACATCAATTAAGCCGCCCTATTTTTTGGTACCGGCTTGAATTAGCCGGCCGAAGATGCATTAAATAGGTCTACATTCCTAAACGGGCCGCCACATTACTACACTCGCGGGCCCGACAGTGTCCCGTCGAGGGTCCCTTCAGTGCTTTTTCAATACACCTTTTTTGGCTTCACGATGTATCCGTGCATGAACTCCGCTTTTCAGTTGCCGAACACCCGGGATTCATGCGAACCTGGCCGGCCTCTACCTGTACCTGACACTTCCTGATGCATGAGCCATAGATTATCAGAGAATCTGACGCAGCTGCAATCCCTTGCCGTCTCTGAACGGAAGAGTGTGGTCTCCCATTAAATGCTATCTGAGCAGAACGCATCTGCATGGTAAGACCTGGCATGCTTTCAACATGCTCAGCTAGACAAGCGGCCTCCGCATGGCACAGAACGCGTTCAAGAAAGCGACCCTCGCCGGAGGATCAGCACCTGGAGCATCTACTGATGTCTCCTTACACATGCTGTTGTACTCTTCTGGAGCAGGACCTCTTGTGAAGAATCTCCCTTGCTGTGTATGATGTCCCCTTCTTCGAAGCTCCTCATTTCAACCCGTCGAGCTGGCCAAGGCCCTGAAGCAGCAGCAGCAGCAGCAGCAGCAGCAGCAGCAGCAGCGCCAGATTCACTTGTAATGCTCATGAAACAGCCTTAAGGCTGGGAGCTGCAACTGCAAAGCCGCAGAAATCTAATCGACCGACATGCTGCCACAGGGAGGCAACAGTGAGGGCTATACCCACAAGCTGGATAGCATGATTTAAGGAGGAGATACTTCCATCCCACCCGGTGCGCTCAAGCATTGCGGCATCCTCATCACGGGTTCATGGCTTGTTGAGAGTTCGTGTCGAATGTAGATAGGGTGCTTGGCACATGAGCACATGGACCCGCCCATTTCTGAAGTCTGAAATGTTGGCATTGTCGGTCAAGTGTGTCCATAGACCACTTAATCCCTTCCCCGTAATGAACCCCCCCCTCCCCTCGCAATACAAACTCGGAAAGTGTGTTTATGATCAGGTGTTAATTTTATCTCTACTTTGACTTTTGAAGGATCTGGCTGTTGCTCCTGCTCCTGCTGCGTCTCTTGCTCGCGCGGGCTTCTCTCAGGCTCGTCCTAATGGAAGCGGGTTTTGCTCAAGCAAGACTCATGGGGTGCATTCGACATCTGTGCTGGAGCCTCTGTTTTTGGAAAAAAGCCTATGCGGCGCGGAAATTTCAAATGCCCTGATTTTTGTCGGCCACCCCCTGAACTGCTTGGCCTTTCGGCCATCTGCTGCAGAACCTCCGAGTCTCCACCATGCTGGACTTTGTTTAACATTTACAACGAAGCCTGGCCTCAGCCGCCCCAATCCTTGTCTCCACCTCCTTGACCATTAGGCTGGCGACCAGCCTCGAATGAATCCGAGACGATGGACAAAGTTGATGAAATGAGAGCAGCCCTGTAAGGGCAGAACGAACGGCCCACGCCAGAAATCCCCTGCCATGCAGCCACTGGCTCGAACTGCCATTTCCTTATCTGCGAGCTGCCTCCATATCCACCGCATGCCTTGGCAAGAGCAGCAACTCTGAGGCTTGAGCGCGATCTTCACACTGCGCAAGATCTGGCAGTTGTCGCCGGAGAAGGGTGGCCAGCCAGACAGAAGCCAGAACAGAAGGACCTCCGTCAGGAGCAATGGTGCACCGCCCTGCCGTAACGCCTCCTAGCTCTCGCATCCGGTGCCTTCTGTGTTGCGTTTTGTTTGTTTTGCTTTGTCATCCTTTTTCCGCACCGGACACGTGGGGTTGTTAGATTTAAGGACAGAGCGGCGACGCACATCATGCGACGTGACCCTCAGGACAGAAGGCAGTACAGCATTGAGGACCACAGGCAGACACCAGGGAGTACGAGATTGTACCGGACACAATAAGCAGGCCAGGGAGGCAACTGCACGGCGATGTGGCCACATGCAATAAGCAGGCCAAGGGGGCTCAGGCGGATGTGTCCAGACGCAATAAGCAGGCCAAGGAGGCGGGCAATGGTACAGGAACGTGGGTCGACGCAATAAATAAGCCAGGGAGGCTCAAGCGGACCAACAAAAAGAGACTGCAAAATGTGCCCTCCCGTTAGACTCAGATCCTGAGGCCGCGGCACCGCTTGACCACATGTCTATTCTATGGTCATACGCACCTCCCAAAACATAGCACGCAACTCGAAAGCTGGATGCAGGAGAAGTGAGTCGGCGGCACTTGCCTGCCAACATCTCCGGAGCCACGAACTGTGCTGTGAAGACCTGCTGTCAACGAAAGCCAACGACAGCGAACATCTAAAAACAGAAGTCGCGCCAGCAGTCGTAATTTGAACAGAAGAGAACTCGAGTGTCAGCTCAAAGGCACCGTGGTCGTGAGCTGCCGCTTGTTGTAGTATGCCGCAGCACCGAAATCTAGAAGCCTGACGTGAAGGTCCTTCACACTGCCAAACTGTTTTACTGTAAGACCAGTGGCAGCAAGCAAACAAGGGCACAGAGGCAAAATCACGTCCTGGGTGCTTTGGACCATGACATTCGCAAGCTTAATGTCGCGGTGGCAGACACCCTTCATATGTATGAAAGCGACTGCAGTCCTGAGTGCAATGCACACCAGATACCGTTTAAGATGGTTCATTCCTTCATTCCCGAACAAACAAGGGGATGCTGGCTAAACCCTAAACCCTAAACCCTCAATCCTGGACTGTACTCCTAAACCCTAAACCCTCAACCCTAGACCCTAAACCTTAGACCCTAGACCCCTCCTAAACCCTAAATCCTAGAGGACGCTGCATGGATTGAGTTTCCGACATCAGCTGCTCGAAGATACAGAGCGCACGTTCTTCAGGCACAGCGCCCGCCTGCTCAGGTTCGCAGGGCTTTTTGAGTTGTCTCCGGTTTGTCATGCGCAAGTCTTCGCCAGAAACCGGGTCCTTTGTTTACGCCCTTCAGGCATTGCTTGAAATAGTTTGTTGAAAGTTAAGCTTGTCCGAGTTGTAAGCAGGAAGACCCTAGCCCAAGGCTATCCATCTAGCACACGTGAGACCACTCCGAGTGCCGACAACTTCTCATGCCAAGGCACCCTCAGCATCCAAGAGAGGTCCTGCTGGTAGAGGTCCATCACGAGGTAGATGCACCTCAACGTGGAATCAAAAGGGTACTTCAGCTGTCGACCGGGGAGTGCTGGGGCTCCAGCATGCCCTCCTCCCATGCTCCGTGGAGCTTCGCAACATGTGTCTCAGCGCGAAGGAAAGAATTCATGCCAACACGTCGTCACGCAGGATGCAATGCTGCCAGCTCATAGCGCTCACAGCGCTCAGGTGGCAGCGTGCTGTAGGTCTCGCAGGATCTGAAGCTCAGCCTTGCAAGCAAATTTCAGACACTAGTCGCCGCTCCGCAGTGACACGGACTTGATAGCAAGTCGCTGGGCCTTCATGGTCGCTGGGATTTCCTTCACCTGCGAAACTGTCAATGCACAGCGCGCAATTCGGGCCGTGGCTGGGGCCGCCACTGCAAACACTCTCGATGTCCTTACGATGGGATATAGCGCTCAAGGCTGATGGGTTCTAGGGCTTCTGGACGTCAGGTTTGATGCACCGGAGGCTTTTCTTCGGGTTCCTGAAGGTTCTGGGTGTCCCTGGGTTAAGGATGGTTAAGGGCTCTGTCTTTATGAGTGCTTCGGGCTTTAAGCTTTTATGGGTTTCGGGTTGTCCAGGCTTCGTTGGCATGCAGGGAGTGACAGCACACTCAGGCAGGACAGACATCCCGAGCAGGCATTGGGACTTCATATTGAGTTTCTGTAGCAGCTTCGTGAGGGCTTTAGTTCAGCACGTAGGGTTTAGGATTGGTGGAGAGTTGTTCTTTGCATTTGTTTGGTGTACTTCTTTTTGAGTGGTGGGGGGCTCTTCTTTTTTTGATTGCATCCTAGTTTCCTTGGAAACCATAGTAGATTTGTCTTGAATTTCATCTGAGATTACGAGGCATATCTACATGTCTCGTCACTTTCATAGGAATTGCATCGGAAACCTGAACTTCTCATGAGTTTGAGCTTAGTTTAATAAGAAAAACTGCGTCTTCTTTCGTGATTTTCATTGGAGTGTCAGAAGACAATTCAGATTGCAACTGCACTTTTTCAATTTGCTTACTAACCCCGCTCTCGTCAATTTCATCGGAAAACCTGAATTTGTCATGAATTTGATCAGAAATTTAAAGAGAGCGAGAGAGAGAGAGAGAGAGAGAGAGAGAGACAGAGAGAGAGAGAGAGAGAGAGAGAGCGAGAGAGAGAGAGAGAGAGAGAGACAGCGCGAGAGAGAGAGAGAGACAAAGAGAGAGAGAGAGAGAGAGAGAGAGAGAGAGAGAGAGAGAGAGAGAGAGAGAGAGAGAGAGAGAGAGAGACAGAGAGAGACAGAGAGAGAGAGAGAGAGAGAGAGAGACAGAGAGAGACAGAGACAGAGAGAGACAGAGAGAGAGAGAGAGAGAGTGCAATTGGGGCGCACATTGAAAACCAGACAGTCAGACGATCAAACACTCAGATACTGAGATGTAGAAGTTCCGTTCCTAAGATTTCTGCCTATCAACGGTCTGCTTCTGATTTTTCTGACAGATAATCTGCGAGTCACTTCGGTTTCTCACTATCTCATTGACTGTCTGGGTGTCTGAGTGTCTGCTTCTTATTTTCTGACTGTCTGTTTTCGAATTATCTGCTCGGTTTCCAGCTGTCTGTCTGAGCGTCTGAGTGTCTGAGTGTCTGATAAAAAAGGAGAGTGTCTGAGTGTCTGCCGCACGATTTCCGCCCCCACGCGCGCCCTCAATCGAGTAAGAAAATGCACGGCTTTCGTTAATTCATTGGAGCTTCATGGGAAAATCCAGATTAGTATTACACGTTGTATCAATTTACTAGCTCCGCCGCATATGTGAGTTTAAGAGGCAAAATCTACATTTTTCGTCAAGTTCATAGGAGGTTCATAGGAAAGCCAGGATTTCTCATGCATTGGATCAGAATTAATAAGACAACGTACGTCTCTATTGAGTTTCATAGGAAAAACCAGATTGCTATTACACTTTATATGAATTCACTCCATATAATACACGCAAAAGATGCTATATATAGTTTACTATGAATAATGTATGTATATATGTATATATACACTATATATACGATATATACAAAATATACTAGATATACTATATCTACTATATTTACTATATGTAGAGTGTGACGCCTGTGTTTTTCGAGTAAGACAAGCCTATTTTCTTCAAATTTCCTTATTTTCTCACATGTCTTGCAATCTCTGCACACACAATAGTGACTAGATAGACATAAGCCTGTCCAAAAAATGCAGGTATATCATCAATCAGCATTTCATGCTTTGAACCCTTTATTAAGGCTGGTCGTCCATCATAAACTTCCAATTTCTTCTATAAGGGACCCAAAAATCCCCTTTAGGGGTTTGCAAAGTTTGCCATCCACTGTCAAGTTTCAGAATTTGGGTATGCTACCATCTTCTCTTTGCTATAACTTGAGATGCTTGGGACCTGGATAAACTTTATATCGAGTTTGTCATCCAGTCTGTTGCCAAGAAGTAAGATTTTGGATATGCGGCCCATCATCTCTTATCTGAAATATCGGATGTTTAGAATAAGCTACCCTTTCTCGGCCTTCAGGATTGCATCTTGTTATTGTCTTTGAGGTTTGCGGTTTGCGCCCATCCTACCTGTCCATTTTGGGATAAAGCCCAGTCGCATTTTAGGAGTATTGCATTTAGGTTTAGCATCTCCTTCATATGTTTGGAACTGAAAGTATAATATGTCCTATGATTCATGTTTCAGCTTTTTATTCGCCAGTTCTTATTTTGCATTGCACTTATAGGATTTGCATTGTCCGAACCATTCTATGATTGCAGGAGTAAGGATTCTTTGGAACCATTATTCCGAACTAACTACCTTCTTTATTGCCGCGGTCTTGCAGTCTGTGCAATTCGGAGTCTCTCACCCTGGCACCAACAATGAAAGTTTGTCTATCTACTTATTGTTCTTAGTCATACGCTGCTAAAGCTTTTTCTGTAAGGAAAACTAATATTCCTCATAAGTTGTGGGAGATGTCACCGAGTATCTCCTGCTCGCAATTTAAAGCATAGTTGTCTGAACAACTAGGTTTTTTACTTACCATGAAGAATAAGGATGGAAGGTCTTTTGAAGACTCCTCAAAACAAGCCGATAATCACGAGTATTTTGCTCAGGAAACAGGGCTGGCGGGGAGCTCCGATACTTGGGAGCCCAAAGCCCCAACAAGCTCGTATGTATTTATGCACAAAATTGGTGGCTTACTGTCATTATGAAGAAGACCATGTCATGTCACAGTCTAGTATTGTTTAAATGATTGTCTTTCACATTTAACATATGAAATACATGCAAGCCAGCAAGAATACATAATAATAGATTCATATCAGTATACCCCAGCATATAGAATATACGTCGACGCATGCCAATACACACTATACATGCGTACGGAGTAAGTAGAAGACATTTTGTCTTTGTCTTGTAGTTCTGATCTGAAACTTCGATATGTCTGAAAAGGTTATGTCTGATAGAGACGAAGACATGCGTGCATCTTCTTTGTCAGTCTTGGTTGTTAGTGTATATTGGGATGTTCCCTTTTATACTAACAGCCCTTAATAGGGATTATGATAGGGGGGAATATAAACCCTATTAAGAACTGTTAATTAGTATAGGAGGGAATCCCAAAGTGTACACGGTTGTGTTCCTTAAGCTCCGAAGCTTCCAGATTCCGACTATGTCTGAGAGGCTCCGTTCCAGGCTCAGGGGGATAGATAGGCCTGGCTGTTAAGTTGGTGCAGAGCTCCTCCGCTGGGCTGATTTCGGGCTCAAGTACTTCCACTATCCAAAGCACCCACAAGTGTTCAAACTCGGGCAGTCTGTGCCTTTGTCCAGATGAACACGATGGCACTGCAAATAGCAACAAAATGGAAAGCAAAGTGGAACGGCTCGGGCAAACAACCCTCAACGCTTGAGTGACGGGGTCAAGTTCAGGCTGCAGGCGCAAACCACCACTGACACAGCGACCAGCAAGGAGATCCAATCCAGGAGCCCGCGAAGTCCGCCTGGAAAAAGTTCAAAGCTGAAGCACGTTGAGCGAAGAAACCTTTCCGCCCAAACATCTCCCGCTCACTCTGACACTCTTAATTACTCTCTTGTGTGCACATGTGGGACTTGCAAGGACAGCTGCAGCATACACAACACGCGGTGGAGATTGCTCGCAACAATAAAGGACACACACTCGCTTCACTCTTGACGAGCACAAAACAGTCGCGACTGTTGCGTCACGTTGACGTTCAAGTGTGTTTGTGCAGCGCGTGTCTCACAACAATCTTTCAGCATACCTGGCCACAAAACTGGCAGCTACAAAAACAAAAAGAACATATCGGCGTGTCAAGCACGTCAAACTGGCTTGCGCGTGAATCAGTTGCAGTCTTCCCGGGTTTGCAGGCCTCAACCTGCGACCAAACCCCGAGGCATCACCAAACCGGCGCAGAAACATTGAAACGTCAGTGCGTCGATGTGAAATCCGGCATGCAAAGTGAAATCTACACTCTGGAGTAAACACGGAGGAAACTATCATCCCAAATCATGCATTTTTCTTTGAACACCATTCTTTGCCTGCAAAAATACAGCTAAAATATTTGATTTCTCCCAAAATCAATCAATTGAAGCCCTCAGATCTTGCAATGTTGCATAAGTGCCGACAACCTGCTGATGTTCGCTGAAATTTCGTTCACAATTCGTTTAAAATTCGTTCAAAATTACGTAAATCTTTGTTCCATACCGAAAATCAATGGAAAACACTCAAACTCAGGCCTTAATTTTCGCTCAAAATTCGTTCGTAATTCGTTCCCGACCTCCTGACCCCGATCAAGCCCATCGACGAAATCTATCTTTTTAAGCTGATTTTCGGAAATCTGTGAAATCTGAAGGTTTCTTGGACAAATCCTAGTTTCCATTGATTTCTTGGATGATTCGGCTTGTTCTGCTGCACAAACTGCTTCCAAAGAGAAATCTGCAAAGTCTTTGCAGTAAAGCAGGAGGTTCCAATGATTTTTGATGACAACAAAGTCAGCTTGCAAAGCATGCAAAGGATCGTGCGCTCGGAGCTGACCGTCTGACAAACTCGCTGCGGCAACGCTTTGGGATCTAGTCTAACACTGTCGAAGTTGTCTGAAGCTGTCAAAACGCAACCGCCCTTTGACTGAGTGTTGTTATGTTACAGCTATGCCGCAGCGAGAAACACTGCTCCTTGCGGCGCGTGTCTGTGCAACATTTTTATAAGTCGAGCTTTCTCTGAGCTATCGAGGCATACCCGGTTTTTCTGACACTTATATAACAGGTGAAACATCGTAAAAAGGCATTTGTTCTACACTATTCTATGCGCCACGCACTGCCGCTGAGCTGGTAACCCACCGTGCGAAACAACGAACTTCCGAACAACCTTGTCGTCTGGAATAATGCTGACCTGCGAAGGGCAGCCTGCGCAAGTCTTGCGCACACAGAAAAGTTTACCACTAGGTTGCTGTTGCCGCGGAACAGTTTCAGGGAAGATCAAAACATGACATCTTTTGCAAGGCTTGATGTGCATTATTCTGCTCCTGGAAAAACCTTGTTTTCAATGGCGCCCATGGTCTTTTCCACAATCTGGGTTCCAAATCTGGTCAACAGTTTTGGATTTGCAAGCATTGACATCGTTTCAGCAGCATCGTGCATAATTCCTTTTGCACCAACTTAATAGGCCTGGCCTCCCTGGATGGGCTTATATACTATATATACTATACATACTATAGATTCTATATATACTATGTATACTATAAATACTATAGATGCTAAAAATACTCTAGATATTATATGTACTATATATAGACTATATACTATATATGCTATATATACTATATATACTATATATACTATATATACTGAATATACTATATATACTATATATACTATATATACTATATATACTGTATATACTATATACACTATATATACTATATATACTATATACACTATATATACTATATATACTATATATACTATATATACTATATATACTATGTATAATATATGTACTAACTATATATACTAACACAATGCTTGCATCATGATCTTGCATGGGTTAAATAAGCAGGGGGGAGGGGTGCGCAGCCCCCCCCCCCCGTGGGTGGCTTAAATAGGGTTTATTTGGAAGCTGGCATTCGGGTTTTGTTGTGGTCATATATTGTCCGACTAAGGCCGGCTAGCTGATGCCAGTGAGCTAGAGCACGTACGAGATCGACATTTTGTTAATGGCAGGTTTGTGCCACAAGACCTTAGTCGGACACCAATCTAGTACAAACAAGAAACAGACAGCGTAATGCCGACGCAGCACTGACGCATAAGTATACAACAACACAATGTCGCTTTACCTCTCGTCTCGGAACAAGACCCGCATGAATCAGCAATTGCGGGCCAAGCGGTAAGCAACAATAAACGTCTCGGAACAAGATCTTGCACAAATGACTTCCCAAGAAAGCGGCAAGCAGCAACAACCACCTTCACGAGAAATAAACAACTCCGGCTGCGTCTTGGTCGACAGTACGAGAAAGGAGCTCCTTGTCGTCCCCTCTTCCTCGTCAAGGGATAGAAGAGAGATAGCTCTCAAAAAGAAAGGACAAAGCTCTCTCAATCTTCAAAAAAGGAGTCTGATCCTCCCCTCAGGCTTCAACACGACATGAGCAGCCCTCTACCTCATCCTCTGACTTAACTTCCAAAAGGAAAAGTCCTCTGCCTCATCCTCAACAAGAAGAGACTCAGAGCTTCCTCCAATCTAATGGGATAGAAGAAAGCGCCATCTCAACAAAGCAAACAAGCCCCTCCAACTTCACGAGAAAGAAGAGGGCTCTGCTTACCTCTCGGTCAGCAAGAAGAGGCCTCCTTTCTTTCTTGATAAGGGGAGGGGATCCTGATCATTGCCATGACCTGTTTAGAGATGGAAGAGAACATGCCCTCAAGAAGAAAGGATGGAGCTCACCCCAATTTTCAACTAGAGACATCTAGTCGTCCCAGTAGGCTCAAAAGGGAAAAGACCTCATGCGCCAAGACAAGAAGAAAGTCCCCAGGTTATTCGTGGCAACAGAAGAGAGCATCCTTCTAGCAGAGAGCTTTTTCACCTCTTGGCAGGTCGCCTTTTAGTCTTAAGAAGGTTGAAGAGATAGCAAGAAAGGACAGATCTCCCCTAGCTTCCAAAAAGAAAAGTCTTCTACCTCATCCTCCACAAGAAATGACTGAGAGCTTCCTCCCATGTAATGAGATGCAAGAGAGCTCCATCTCAGCACAGCAGACCGGCGCCTCCAACTTCACGAGAATTCAAAGGACTCCGTTTACCCATCAATCGGCAAGAAGAGAACTCCTTTCTCTCTTGATCAGGGGATTGGATCCTGAGTATTTCCTTTACCTCTTCAAAAGATGGAAAAGGACACGCGCAAGAAGAAACCTCCTTTCTCTCTTGGCAAGGGACAAAGATCCTGAAAAAAGATGGAAAGGACATACACTCAAGGAGAAAGGGTGGAGATTCCCCCAACCCTCAACGAAAACACGGAGAGAGTCCAACCAAGTCATTCAGCTGATTTCGAGCAGAGAACTCCTCTACCTCTTGGTAAGCCTCCATCTCCCCTGAAGAGAAGTGAAGGGAGCCCGCTTCTTCGTCATCGGCAAGAAATGAGTTTCTTTTCCCTTTCTGCGTCAGGCCCGGAAGAGAGAGATCCCCTGGCAAGCCCTCTACCGCAGCATCTCCAAAAAACAGAGAACCCTTAGAAATAAAAAACTCCGGCTGCGTCTTGGTCGACAGTACGACAGAGGAGCTCCTTGTCGTCCCCTCTTCTTCGTCAAGGGATAGAAGAGAGATAGCTCTCAAAAAGTGATGACAAAGCTCTTTCAATCTTCAAAAAAGGAGTCTGATCCTCCCCTCAGGCTTCAACACGACATGAGCAGCCCTCTACCTCATCCTCTGAATTAGCTTCCGAAAGGAAAAGTCCTGTGTCTCATCCTCGACCAGAAGAGACTGAGAGCTTCTTCCAATCTAATGGGACAGAAGGAAGCGCCATCTCAACAAAGCAAACAGGCCCCTCCAATTTCACGAGAAAGAAGAGGGCTCCGTTTACCTCTCAAAAGCAAGAAGAGGCCTCCTTTCTTTCTTGATAGGGGGAGGGGATCTTGATTATTGCCATTACCTTTTTGAAGATGGAAGAGAGTCCCCTCTTCCTCCTCAAGCGATAGAGGAAAGATAGCTCCAAAGTGAGGACAGAGCTCTCTCAATCTTCGAAAAAGGAGTCTGATCCTCCCCTCAGGCTTCAACACGACATGAGCAGCCCTCTACCTCATCCTCTGACTTAGCTTCCAAAAGGAAAGTCCTCTGCCTCATCCTCAACAAGAAGAGACTCAGAGCTTCTTCCAATCTAATGGGACAGAAGAAAGCGCCATCTCAGCAAAGCAAACAAGCCCCTCCAACTTCTCGAGAAAGAAGAGGACTCCGTTTACCTCTCGGTCAGCAAGAAGAGGCCTCCTTTCTTTCTTGATAGGGGGAGGGGCGATGGCGGCTCACTTCCGCCAGATTTTGCCAGCAGATGTGTGAAATCCCTAGCCCTTGTTTTAACGCGGTATTGACAGGCTTTCTGCTCGGTGGCGGCTCACTTCCGCCAGATTTTGTCAACACATGCGGTGGTGGGCTGGGCTGGGGGCTGGGGCGTGCAAGGGGTGTTCCCTTAGGTTTGGAAGAAGCGCAGATCCCAAAATCACGGATCGCAAAGAGTGTCTCCCTACAGGTCTGTATTAGAAATAAGTGCCCAAATCATCACCCCAAAATATTTAAATTATGTAAATTCGGCCTGAATTTGAATAATTTAAACAGTTTAAATAATTTAGATACTGTAAATAATGTAAATATTGGGGAGGACCCTGGGGAGGGGGCCGGGCCGGGAATTTAAATAATCTAAATTATTTAAATATTTCGGAGCCCCCAATATTTAAATTATGTATATTAGCTATTTAAATTCCCGGCCCGACAACTTCCCCAGGGTCCACCCCAATATTTAAATTACTTACATTATGTAAATTCAGGCCGAATTTAAACAACTTAAATATTTTGGGCCCCCAATATTTACAATATTTACATTAGTTAAATTCGGCCTGAATTGAAATAATTTAAATATACTTTAAATATTGGGGAGGACCCTGGGGAGGGGGCCGGGCCGGGAATTTACATAATTTAAATATTTCGGGGCCCCCAATATTTCAATTATTTCAATTATTTAAATTCCCGGCCCGACCCCCTCCCCAGGGTCCACCCCAATACTTAAGTTATGTAAATTATTTAAATTCAAGCCGAATTTAAGTAATTTACATATTTTGGGGCCCCCAATATGTAAAATTTTACATTATTTAAATTCGGCTTGAATTTAAATAATTTAAATATTGGGGAGGTCCCTGGGGAGGGGGCCGGGCCGGGAATTTACATAATTTAAATATTTCGAGGCCCCCAATATCTTAATTATTTAAATTCCCGGCCCGACCCCCTCCCCAGGGCCCACCCCAATATTTAAATTATTTAAATTCAGGCCGGATCCCACCCAGAAACCCGAATAGGGTTTATTTGGAAGCTGGCTCTTGTGTATATATTAAGGATTTTGGTCACTTTTCCCTATCTAATATACGAATGCCAGCTTCCAAATAAACCCGGTTTAAGCCGCACACCCCCCCCCGCATGATGTTTTCGAAAAGACTCATATGCTTTGACACGAGTTTGCGTGGCTCAAAAACCGGGTGGGGGGGAGGGGGGGCAGCCTCCCCCCATTTGCAAACACTATGCTTGCATGATGAGCTTCAAAAAGATTCATACGCCATATTCTTTGAAGTCAGCTTGCGTGGCGCAACAAGCAGAAGGGGTTGGGGGGGCCGCATGATGGGTTTTAAAAGGTCATATGCTTTCAAGCAAGCTTGCACGGCGTGAAGAGCGGGGAGGTCCCCCATTTGCGAACACAAATGTTGCAATGTCTTCGCGAAAGATTCATATGCTTTGACGCAAGCTTGCACGCCCCCCCCCCCCCCATTTGCAAACAGAGTGCGTGCATGATGGGTTTCAAAAACAGCTCATATGCTTTGAAGCAAGTTTGCATGGCTTAAAAAGCTGGGGGGGAGTTGGGTTGGGGGGGACGCAGCGCAGCCCCCCCCAATTGCAAACACGATGCTTGCATGATGGGTTTCAAAAAGAATCATAAGCCATATGCTTTGAAACAAGCTTGTGCGGCTGAAAACAGCAGAGGAGTTGGGGGGGGGGAGGGGGGGCCACTTGCAAACACAATGCCCGCACGATGGGTTTCAAAAAACAGTTCATATGCTTTGAAGCAAGCTTGCACGGCCGGCTGAAAAAAGCAGAGGGGTTGGGGGGGGGGGCACAGCCCCCCCCTTTGCAAACACAGAAACTGCATGATTTCCACGAAAAACTCATACGCATTGACGCTAGCTTGAGCTTTGTTCTTTTGTCCACTTTGTGATCGATTTCAATCTGACGCTCAAGTCCATGCGAGGTTCTGGTTCGAGTGCTGCGAAGACTAGCCAATGTCCCGCGGGAACTTGTACCCAGCCTGCACGGAAGCGCTCAAAGACCAGTAGACTCAGTAGACGATGCCGTCAGTTTTGTTGAAACCTGCGAGGAGGAAATGCGAGAGGTCTCAGGTACTGGAGAGTGCAGGCAATGCATGATTTCAGACTGCTACGTCTTTGTGCGAGGCACACAGGATTCCAGGAGGTGGGCAATTTGGGAAATATTGACTTCAGGCGTCTGGGTTTAAAGGCGGAGCCGTCTCACCTCCACCACAGGTTGCAGAAAGGTCTCGTGGAGCTCGAAGACCCACTTTCTTCACAAGACTTTCGGTGCTCTCCAGCACGCCATTGTCCAGCCGTGCACGCTCTGCACCCTCAGGCCTTTGATGGCTTTAGGAGGGCGATGAGATACCATCACCCCAAAACCCCCACTAAACACGCAACAGCGTATCCCAGATCCCCCTTCGGAGCACATTGGTCTTTGCGCAGCTCGGACACAGCCCCACAAGCCCCGTTACCATGTCCAGACCATGTCAACTTGTCAGCTTGGCTTCACAACATGACGCAATGACCTGTTCCGCTACCGTTACTTCAGTTTCGACTCGCACACTCGCTCTCGCAGGCACGGCTTCAAGGTCTCCGTCGCTACCGTTACTACCGTTACTACCGTCACTACAATGACATGGCAGCAATCTTGGTACTCGGCCAGTGTTCTCAACAGAGAGGAAGGCATAGGTATATATACAAATACATAGCATAAATAAGGAAAGAGAAGGTATATGAATAAGTACATAGCATAAATAAGGGAGAAACGGGGGCCGGTACCGAGCTGACGTCAGGCTGAGACTTCCACCGCGTGTTGCAGCATGGTGTCACAGCTGCTCACATGTCTGACTGTTTCAAAATACAGGCTATTGGCCTCTCCACGAATCCAAGAATGTGTCGAACATGCCTCTCGCTTGCTCAGGAGTCCGCATACATGCCTCAAATTCTCACTTGCAGCAGTACGAATACATGTCTCAAATTCTCACTTGCAGCATTGCCAACAGTCCACATGCAGTCTCGTCAGAAAAGCCATGCTGTACCGAATACTGTACCCGTCAGGAGATCACACATGCATCGTCTCACCACCTATGCCCGGTATCGATATATTGCAGGAGCCAGTTGTCTCCCACTGTTGCAATTCCCCTGCGCCATTGCCAGCACCGGGCTGCTACCGTTGCTGGTTTGAACTCCTCGTTACAGCCTAGCCAGCGTAGGCCTGCTCATCGGTGCCCAAAACAGCATCCAATGCCAGAGCAGAGACGTGTGACTCCTCTTCGACGTCGTGCACCATGGTCGCTCCTTGCCCGCCGGCTGCATGCCAAGTCAGCTCGCTTGGTGTTGGAGGAGCTGGCCGCCGCATCTCCGCAGCCGGGCCAGTCGAAGAACCGGTTTTTGGACTGGCTGATGAAGGTGCACATGGATGCGCCAGGGGCCATGATGGTTGCAGTGTAAATCCAGCTGTGCATATTTTACATTCTGTGGCCTGCTGGACCTCCTTAGTTTAAAGTGTCCGCCCCCGGACACCTTAAATTGCATAACAAGGTTCACTGGTTTTGAGTGCGCAGCCATGCACCGCCCGTTGGCGAACCGCCTGCAGTGTTTGCATAGCAGTCTCAGAATGGCCGCAGTGCCCAAAGTGGCCGGCCAGGCAGTGGGCAGCATGACAGAACGTCTCAGGCGCTACCCCATGGCTTCGAACGAGGGTTTGTGTTAAAGGTTTGGTTTCGGTGCTCATGCGCTACACTCGTCACTGCTCTTTCAGCACAGGCTCATGCGTCACGATCATCACTGCGCACTAGGTGCAAGACACTGTATGGACTGTGATTCGAGCTTCCCTGTGACATGACACATGTACCAAACGCTCACAGCTGGGGGCCTTGGTGCATTTGGGTACAACAATTTCGGCTTTTGTGCATTTGGATACAGGATTTGATTTCGACTCGCACACTCGCTCTTGCAGGCGCGGCTTCAAGAATCTTATTTAATTAGGGCTGCACTGACTCACTCACCACAGCGTTACTTCAGTTTAGGGTTGCTTCGTTCAAGGCCGGGTTGCGGCTCTTGGGAGCCATAATGCCCACGTTCGGCGCGAGCTTTCACCTCGCTGGGAGACACGTGCCCGTAGCTGTTGCCCACCTCAACAGTACAGGGTGCATCTTCCAGAAGTGCTTGGACGGTCCACATTAGATGTGGACCTGTTTGCCCTGCACGCCCCCCCCCCCTCCCCATGCGTGCAGGATGGGTTTCAAAAAGACTCATATGCTTTGAAGCAAGTTTGCATGGCTTAAAAGAGCGGGGGGTTTGGGTGGGGTCGCAACCCCCCCCCCCCAATTGCAAAAGCAGCGCTTGCATGATGGGTTTCAGAAAACATCATATGCTTTGAAGCAAGCTTGCACGGCTTAAAATGCGGGGGGGTTGGGGCCGGCGCACCCCCCCATTTGCAAACACAAATATCGCATGATGTCTTCGAGATAGATTCATATGCTTTGACGCAAGCTTGCACGACCCACCCCACTTGCAAACACAATGGTTGCATGATGGGTTTCAAAATGATTCATATGCTTTGAAGCAAGCTTGATAAGCTTGCATGGCTTAAGAATGTCGGTTGGAGAATTATTATACGGGCGTGGATTTTTGTTCTTCCTTTTTTTGGTTCCCTTTTTGTGTTGGTTGGTTTTCTTGGTTTCTGCTACGAGAACCACATTCCCTCCGTATTGTCAAAGGATCACTCTTCCTTGGATTACGGGTTCATTGTGTCTTATTTTCTTATTAATCTTCTTGTATTTCCAGAAAGAACAAACCACCATTCCCCTTGCATATTCCTACGAATCATATTACTGTTCATAGATTTTCTGATTTACTTTATTGGAACTCTTCGCATTTTCTGGTTCATTTTGTTGGATTTCCATAGAGAAAACCACCATTCCCTCTGTGTTTTCCCTCATTCATGCTACTTTTTCATAGGATTTCGGACTTATTTTGTTTTCTGGTTCATGATCTTGGATTTTCATCGGGAAAACCACCATTCCCTAGGACACGAGGACCAAAAAAGGGAAGCAACAAAATAAAGAAAGCAAAAAACACGCCCTCCAAGGACACCACAACCGAAGAATTGATGGAGCATGTAGAGTATGTGTTTTCTCTATAGTTTCGCAACCATTACATTATTAACATTATTATGCTGTTATGTTTGAAGCCATCCTAAACCATAAAAATCAATGACCTACTTTTTCTCATTTCCGTTGTTATGTGTTTTGTTGTTTTGTTATTTTGTCGAATGTGTATGGCTTTTGCCTATGTTTGTGCAGTTGTTTTCGGTTTTTGGTCATATTAAAACCCCTTTGAGTTGAAAATTTGAGGTTTGCGTTTTTGGATTTTTGCTTTTGTTGTTTTCATTTTTGAAGTTAAGTCGTAGAGGTCGGGCAACGTGTCCGCGATGGTGTTGCAGCACCCCTAAACCCCCTTAATCAAGACCATTAAGCTTTCTAAAATCAATAAGGGGTGGGAAGCACGGCCCAGAGGCCGTACTTTTGCATAGAACTTTCTTCTACGCGGTGGGAAGCAAGGCGCACAGGCCGTACCTGTGCTGCCTGTGCTTGGGACTTTTTCGACTCGGCGGGCAGCGAAACCAGAGGCCGTACTTTTGCTTGGGACTTTTGGACCATAGGACCAGGACAAAGATGCGGTGAGTCCAAAGTGTCTGGGCGTCGCTAAGCTTACTGCTGTAGCAAGCCTCTGCAAAAAACATGCGTTTGGACCAGGGGACCAGGCGACCAAGGGGACCGGGGGACCAGGGGACCACAAAGAAAAAGACCAAAAAAGTAGGCCCTCCGTTTAGGATCGGAGTTCGAGGTCTCGGGCCAAAGCCACTGCTGTTAGGGTTGAGGTATAACGTTTCACTCCTCGTGGGATTGGGGTTTGCCACCTTCCACACTAGACGAAAGCACCAGCCGACAGGAACCGAGACGAGTTAAATTGCATGCTGCTGAGGCTCTGCCGGTGCCGCACTCGGTGAATGACGCCGTAACCACCCTCCCCGATCTTGCCCAGCACTCTGTATGCCTGCAAGGCCAAGCATTTTAAATCAGCCGACATCTGCAGCATCTTGCCAGTCGCAGCCAGCACTTCCCAGCCCATGAAAACCTTCTCTACACAGGCCTCTGCAAAAGATTGTCGGCCTGCAAATAAACCTGCGAAGAAGCTCCTGAGGAAAAGATCACGAGTAGGCCCAAGAAGCATGGTGACGAGATGGACCGCACCAAACGTCTGAGGTCCACGGCTGCAGGTCGACACCATGACGTCGGAAAAGGTGGAGAATCTCATCCTACACCGAGACTGAAAAGGCAGGACCAGACAACCCGCAAAACTGTAAGAATCCCTAGCACTAACGTTCACTGCGCCAGGACCCCGACAGTGGATGAAAAAGAAAGACAGACAAAGCACAGCAACTTGAACTTCAAGGCACGGAGCCCGTCTGCGAAGAAGCTGGCTGATGTTCTTCGACACAAGTCCACCAAGTGAGCACCCGCCGCTCCATCCCAATAACCCAGCCAATGTCAGGCGACCAATCCAGACCCCGTGCACCGCTTGGCCTCTCCAAACCCCCATCACTCAACTGGCAGAAATTGGCCCGGGTCAAGCTACAATTGCACCGGCGAAGACCCCAGGTAGCTGAAGATTTCTTTCAGGTTGTATCAAACGTGTATCGAGTTCATATTCACCGCGAAGTACCCTGTGAATCCCTAGCGTTTAGGACTTATAAGCTTTGGCGTTGACAGTTGTGAAGCTCGGTCAGATTGTGGAACCCTCCTGGAGCTCCCGAGCAAAATTCCAAGGTTGCTTTGGCGAGCTGCACCTCCATCCCAAGCGCCACCCAGGTTCCAGGCAAGCACCCCCATTCCCCCACCCACCCACCCACTCAATGCCAAGCGGCCACGGCGGTTTTGGTAATACGTAAAACTTGTGAGGAATCACCCGACAGCCTTTGTCAGGGTGATGGCAAGGCCAAGGACGGTAACTCCTCCCCTTGGCAAAGGCTTCAACGGCTTCATGGATGCAGACACCGGCCGAAAGCAGAGGCCACTGCACCACCAGCGTGGGGTCAATTGTCGCGCCTGCCACGAAATCGCTGAACAACATGTGAACCCCAAACCCTAAACCCTTTCTGTGATTCTGCTGGACCCCCGTAATCCTGGTTGGTGCCCATTCAGGGTGTTCAAAGTTTTTCGGAAGTTGGTGTTTTGTTCCCTGATAACTCTTACTGCGTACTCTGTATTTGTTGGCTCTGAGGGTTGTAGGGGGTTTGACTACTTACCCGGCGGCCCTTGGTTGTCCTCCCGTACCCTAAACCCCACACATGCTTGCCGAAGAGGCGCTGCACAGCAGCATTCCTGATGGGTGCGCGGACGCGAAGAGGTGTGGAAGCAACCTGGAGGCGAAAAGCAGAGCCAGTTGGAGGGCAGCGGCAAGTTGTCTAGGGTTTTGGGCTAAGGGTTTTGTTGTTCAAGCTTAGCTTCCTGGGCCGCCAGCCCGAGCGCAACATCCAGGGTGCATCTCACCGCTGTCTCCACTGGATGCTCCAGGCATGCCTGCAGATCGGACGGCAAGCTTTGCCACGAAGCTTCAGACACGTTTTCTCTAAGAGCATTACTTTCCAGCGGGAAACCAGAAAAACTCCCATCACAATAATATGCTGCTGTCGAGACTCGTCACTACCAAGCACAGCATACGTAGAAGTGCGCATAGGCACGCACAGGTACCATGCATGTGCACACGGTGAAACATGTTACACATAAAACATAGATGTAGTGATGTGTAGGTACGCATTGATTACCACGAGCTTGCCATCTGGCCTCTCGCTCAACTGGAGGCACCAGGCCATAGGATGCATACTCCTCGGTCCCAATGCTACTGTACCGGAAAAGCTTGGAACTACATGTTCTGGGAACCGGCTGATCGCATCCAAGGATCGCTGCCATACGGGATGGCATCGGCATCGCAAAGAATCTCCATCTTGTATCACTCAAACAAAGCTCAGACTTTGTTGCGTGCATCGTCGCCAAGGACTGGTGCCCAATGCTGAGATGTTACGCAAGATGTACGACACTCTACGAGATGTGCGACGCCGATGTCATGTCCTTGACATTGCACCGTGCTTTCGCTCGTGAACCGAGAAGCTGCTTCAGCTCGGACCAAGTTATCTTGACGAGCATCTCTTCGCAAGGGGACAAAGACACGTTGCAGGAGCCTTTGTGGAAGACTTGTTACACGGTTGCGGGCGCTTATTGCGCAATCGTCAGTTCAGTCGTGGGCAGCCTTCTATGGCCACACGCTTCGGGGAGCTTTGTGCCGGAAGGCTTGAAGCTCTTGCAGAAGACACGTCCATGTGCTCAAGAGTCCTGGCTTACTGGTCTGTTCTGTTTTTCCACAGACCCGGGAAGGGTGTGCTTCGAAAAACTCTTGCAATGGTTCCCATACTGCCTCTGGGTCGGGGTGACAACTAGAGCGCAGCTGGGACCATGAGCTTCTTGATGACTATACGTAGTTTGCTTTGCTCAGCCAGGGAGAGGACTGGACACTGCACTCACTTTCGGATTTCCTGGTGCAGGTTACGGGGAACTATCGCGACTTCGTCTTTTCTTTTCAAGCTCCCCCGCTTTCATTTGCAGACAAGAGGTATGGCCTTAGGCTCCACGATGCGGGCTGCTTCCACCCCCAGATCGCGGCTTCAAGACTGTTGCTTGGAGCGTTGAAGGTGTGGCTATAATCACAAATACAAAAAGCCTCCACGCTCCTGCCCTGTTTTGCGCCCTCGGGTGTGTATGTCTTGGGTCTTCCCTTCATGCATCTGGCATCGTCTGGCAATCAGGCAACCTTGGTGTAGACAGAATCTTACTCTTGACTGAGAGCGGTGGACCCTGTGGAACCCGGGCCCTCGAGATGCATCCAACTCAAACCACAAAGCTACTCTAAATCCTACGCCGTCGCCGCAGAGGCCATGCCTTAATTTCGCGAAATCCCGGAGAGGACCATGGCCATCCTGACCAAGTCGAATAGTTAAACAAGTTAAACACCTCGAATCTGAATCTACTGGGATTTAAGGATCTATCATCCCACGGGGGTTTCCCATTAGGGTTTCCTGGCTTGTCTGTTCAGGTTTTCGGGTTTCAGGATCTGGGGCTTGCGATTGGGACTTGAGGGTTAAGAGGCTTGCAAGAATCAAAATGGGACAGCCAGAAGGACAAACGGCGCACTCGGGCTCTGACCAATTGGTCGTCTGCTTGTCTCCTTCACGATAAAGAAGCTCTCCAAATACACACACCTGCTCCTGCTCTTCCGGGGACTGGGGACCAGGCCCAAAGCCAACAGCACACAAAGGCAAGTGAAGGATAGTGAACGCAAGGCAGCGCCTCGCTGTGGTCTGCCAGGTGGATGAGCGCCTTCAAAGAAACGAAGCGACGCGACACCGAAGGACCGCATCCATCGCCTGGTCTGAGAGATTCCCGAAGAGTCTCGTTTTCTTGAGGAGCTTCGCATTCTGCAAAAGCAAAGATATCGCGTCCGAGACCAAGCGAGACCAAGCCTTCCAAGGTGGCCTCGGACATTTTCGGTGCAGCTTTCTGTCGATCTCTCTCCTCAGCCTGGGCAACATACTAAGCAGGACAAGCCATTGCTCCTTTGCCGCTGGCCTTGGCCCTGTCGCTTGGCTTGCGCACTTGAACGCCTGTAAGCGCCTGCTGCGGAGCAGAGAAATACTAAACCGGGAAACAACCGCACTTGCTTCTGGGCACCGTCCTCAAGCAATTCACACTCTTCACACAACAACCTCGGCCTCCGATGGTGCCAGGTTCGCGATTTCCGGCTGCGGTGTCATGGGTGTAGTTGCCTAGAGGTCTCATGAACTGTTTCTGCGGGCCGTGCAACGAGGCAGCTCAGCTCACCCGGCATCCAATCCACTGAGCTGCGTTAACCGCCCACATTATATCTGCCCATCCTCAAAAGGAGGCACGCACGCAGCGGCGCAGGCTCGTGTATGTATGTCTCTTGGTACAACAATATTTCCGTGCATTGTGACGCAGACACAAGCTGTTGACCTTCGATGACATTTGTGTGGGAGGGCATCCGGGACATTTCTTTAATGCCGAAACTGGCGGATTCGACCGACCAGTCCAGAAAATGAAACATACGGAAGAGACCCTGGGTTGAAACTCAGTGACTGTAGATGACCGGCATCTTGCAAAGAAAAGGAGATTTCTCCGACAATCTGCTTTGGAATGCTTCTGGAAAAGAATACGTTTTGGAGCTTTTACGAAAATCCCCACACGCTGGTAGAAGGAGTCCGAGTCATCAATTTACTTAAACTTGGCCCCTGTACTATTGTTAACACGGCCTGGTGGCTTTGCCCCTATCTTGTTTGTCGGGCCTGCTTGTTAAAGTGCCGAATCCATTGTAAAAACCATAGGAAAGTGCACTTGCCCAGCTGGCAAGTGCTGGCCGAAACGTGCGTTTTGAGCTGTTTTAGGAAACATCTGACAGACCATTGAAAATGCACTTTTGGAGTCTCGAAAAGCATGTTTTCGCTGGTTTCCGGATAAGCGTTTTCAGAGCATGCTTCGGGGGCTGAAAACGGCACCATCGAAAACGCACTTTCGGAGTCTCGAAAAGTACGTTTTGGTTGGTCCTGGGGGGGCGGGGTGGGGGGGTCGGGTTGGGGCCGGCCGGAAAAGCACGTTTTGGGTGGTCGTGGTGGGGTGGGGGGGCGGGGTCGGGGCAAAGAACGTCCGGGGTTTGACGCATGCAGTGTTGGAGGCTCGAAACGCACGTTCTGCTTGGTTCGGGGGGGGGGTGGGGTGGGGGGTCAGTAACGTCTTTGACGCGTGCAGCAAGACGAGTCACGTTGGCACCAGCACGTTCTTGTCGGACGCAGGGGGGGCGGGTGGGGGGGTGGGGGGTGGGGTGGGCGGCTAATAACGTCCGTGTTTGACGCGTGCGGGGATAACAACGTCTGTGTTTGACGCGTGCGGCAAGAGAAGGCACCAGCGAACGTTCGTGTTTGACGCGTGCAGCAAGAGAAGTTGCGTTGGCACCAGCACGTTCGTGTCGGTCCCAGGGGCGGCGGGTGGGGGGTGGGGTGGGGGGCTAATACCGGCCGTGTTTGAAACCTGCGGGGATAATAATGTCCTTGTGTGACGCATGCAGCAAGAGACGTCTCCTTGGCGGGGGGTGGGTTGGGGGGCTAATAACGTCCGTGGTTGACGCGTGCAGCAAGAGAAGTCTCGTTGGCAACAGCACGTTCTTGTTGGTCCCAGATGGGGCGGGCGGGGGGTGGGGCGCTAATGACGTCCGTGTTTGACGCGTGCCGTCGCGTTTGCCAGATCATCTTTAACGAAACCTCACACGCGTGTCTGCCCACTGGGTTCCTTGGAGAGCGGTCGTAGCATACGTCAACACAACCTAGTCTTATCCACATGGGCTTGTGTTCACAGCCCGGCCGTCTGATCAGCGGATTTCTCTCCACCCTTGCCTTTGCGAAAGCTGTACCCAAACATGTACGCTCCTATGCACACACTTGCACTCAGAGTCGTGTCTGCCCAGTGGGTTCCTTGCATGGGGGGCCATCATACTATACAAGCATACGCAACCACGTACCGCCATACCCAGGTGGGCTTGCACCGACAGCCCGCCCGTCTCATCAGCGGATTCCTTCCCTCCCGTGCCTTTGCGAAATCTGCGCCACACGTCGCTTCTATGCACGCACTGGCACTCACAGCCGTGTCTGCTCCGTGGGTTCCTTGCAAAGCCAGTACTAGGCTAACTAGCCCAACACTCCCACCCCCACTTCGTGATGAGAGCGGTGTCCTTCCCACCCTTGCCCCGTGGGTTCCTTGGGAAGCCAGTACTAGGCTAACTAGCCCAACACTCCCACCCCCACTTCGTGATGAGAGCGGTGTCCTTCCCACCCTTGCCTTTGCGAGACCTGACCGGTGCTCACGCACTTTACTGCCGTGCCGTGTCTGCTGATGCCTCGCAAATAAGCCACTGTGGTTTACCGGAAACCCAGACCACGTACTGCACTACCTGCATCGGCTCAACGGATTCAATCCCACCCTTGCCTTTGCGAAGGCATGTCTGCCCAGTGGGTTCTTTGGAACTTGGGAGGCCGTTAGGAGCATACGGCCACGCAAACGTCAACACAGACTGGCGTATCACACGGGCTCGTGTTCAGGAGTCCCCACGTCCGATCAGCGGATTCTGCCGTGCCAATGGATGCCTGGTGATGCCGGTTCCTTGGGGAAGGTACCGGTTTGCGGGACTTCTAGATTCTAGACCACGTACCACCATATCCGCATGGGCTTGCGCTCACGGGCCCCCCCGCCTGATCGATTCCTGCCCACACCGTCGCGTTTGCCAGATCATCTTTCGAAACCTGACACGCGTGTCTGCCCACTGGGTTCCTTGGGGAGCGGTCGTAGCATACGTCAAGTTCAACCTGTCCTATCCACATGGGCTTGTGTTCACAGCCCGGCCGTCTGATCAGCGGATTTCTCTCCACCCTTGCCTTTGCGAAAGCTGTACCCAAACATGTACGCTCCTATGCACACACTTGCACCCAGAGTCGTGTCTGGAAGTACTATACAAGCATACGCAACCACGTACAGCCATACCCAGGTGGGCTTGCACCGACGGCCCGCCCGTCTCATCAGTGGATTCCTTCCCACCCGTGCCTTTGCGAAATCTGCGCCACACGTGGCTTCTATGCACCCTCTGGCACTCACAGCCGTGTCTGCCCCATGGGTTCCTTGTGGGAAGTCAGTACTATAGGCTAACTAGCCCCAATACTCCCACCCCCCCTTCGTGATGAGAGCGGTGTCCTTCCCACCCTTGCCTTTGCGAGACCTGCCCAGTGCTCACGCACTTTACTGCCGTGCCGTTTCTGCTGACGCCTCGGGAAGCCAGTGTGGTTTACCGGAAACCTAGACCACGTACCGCACTACCCAGAGGACGCCCACTTGATTTTTTTTCAATCGGATGCTTGATTTTGAGGGCACACGAAACTTCTATTGAATTTGAGGAAATGTCAATCGTTTGGAACTTTTGTTTGTACATGTTTCTATTGATTTTGAGTGTTGGCTTCTATTGATTTTAATCGTGGTCTTTCTATTGATTTTATGGAAAATTTCTATTGATTTTTATGGAAATTTTCTATCGATTCTATGGAAAATTTCTATTGATTTTATGGAGATTTTCTATTGATTTTGAGGTGGATGTGATGTTTCTATTGATTTCAATCACCAGCTTCAAGCTGAAACGACGGCCCGGGCGGCCCCAATTTGCTAACCAAATAATGTATACAGAGAGAGAGAGAGAGAGAGAGAGAGAGAGAGAGAGAGAGAGAGAGAGAGAGAGAGAGAGAGAGAGAGAGAGAGAGAGAGAGAGAGAGACACACAGAGAGAGACGGAGGAGACAGACAGAAGAGATGGGATGTGGGCCGGACGGCCCCACGAAGGGAGAAGGCGGGGGAATCATTTTTGGCAGGTTCGTGCATGGCAGCCGTCTTGAAACCAAAGCTTCCAGGGGCCGGACGGCCCTAAGAAGGAAGAAGGGGGGGAATCATGCTTCAAATCTCGTGCATGGCAGCCGTCTTCAAGCCAAGCTGCTAGGAACTTTGGGCTAGGTCAAGATGCAGGGCGATGATGAAATTGTCGTCCAGGCCTATGCCAAGCTGCTTCACGCCAAGGTTCCAGGCAAGGTCGTGAGGGCCTTGGTCGTGATGTGGCGGAGAGGTTACCTAGACCAGCTGGAGATTCTTGGCATGAACACATATACTTATACATATGCCGTACTTATATAGACTATGTATTTGATTTTTTACTTATATAGAGCTAAGGGATGTCGACAAGGAAGTGGGCTTCCTGAACTTTTTGGAGTACCTCATGTACAAGATCGAGAATGATAGGGAGATCGACCCCGAGCGCTGGCCGGAGGCGACGAAGCACATGAAGATGAAGGAGCACGGGTACATCCACTTGTTGCTCAACGATGCTTCATTGATCGCTCTCCAAACAAACCCAAACATATTAACAGAACAGCCCCAGCTCCTACCTCTCGCACCTTCGGCGCCTCAGATGGACACCTCGCCATGCCAGGACAAGGCCATCCCCCTGAGCCGAATGACGAAGCCTCAACTACTTTCGGAAGCAGTGCGGGTGGGGGCCACGGTACACCACTCCTGGAGCACTCAGGAGTTGCGGGCGACGATCAGGGAGCACGTCGACGCTACTTTTTTTTGACATTGAGCCGCCCGTGCGCCAGGTCCCAGGATCTGACCAGTGCCAGGCGGCTGGGAGGTGAGCTCCAGGACAAGCCTCAAGTTTTGAGAACATAGGAAAGTGTGGAGGCGGCAGAGATTCTGCCGCTTCCGCGCCGTCCCAGGTTCAAACATTCAAGGGTGCGTTTTTGTTAGAAGCGGCTTAATTCAAGTGCTAGGCCAGGGCAAGCTACTGCCAGGGTATAATTCAAGCCGAGATCGATCAAGCCCTGCTTGACGTGCAAAGTTGACTTGGCGAGAAGAGGACCTGAGCTGAAGTTTTTTTTCATAGTACGCTGAATGCTTCAAGCTTCGGCTAAAGGCCCTGGCTTCAATCCTAGCCAGGTCCTGGGCTTCAAGCTCCAGGCAGGTCTGTCGGGTTTAAGTGCTGCAGCCCTCCAGGCAAGTCCTGAGCTTCTTGGAGCCATGGGCAGCCCCGCAGCTGCTGGCCGAGGCGGCGAACGCAACTTCGCCAAGCCGGAGGTGGACCAGGAGCACTTGCTGGACGTATTCAAGAAATACGTCAAGCTCCTAGGTGTCCAGGCCGCCTTCAGCTTCGAGCCTTACGGCAACCTAGCCAAGACGAGTGCTGTCCAGGCCAAAGGGCTTTCAAAGGCGACGGCTTTGCTCAAGAAACTCCAGGAGGTGGAGGGCGGCTTGGCTTTCAAGTACAAGGACTTGAAGGAGTGCTTGGCCAAGCTCAGCAAAGACTTCCCGGACCTCATCCTCCAAGCCCCGCTGACCAAGCAAACTTCTTGGGCTGGGGACACGGCCGAGATGCTGCTGATCGTCATGGCTCATGCTCGCCGCTTGTGCAATGACACCAGGTTCAAGGAGGCTTGCAGCAAGGCGACCCAGTTCGAGGTCAAGGATCTCGAGGAACTCAGGGCGCTGCTTCTTCCAGAACTGTCGGCCTCACCAGCCAAGCTCCAGGACGTGGAGACCCACAACACCAAGCGGCCGAGGACAGGGACGCCAGACCCTGCGACCAAGCCGCCAAAGCTAGGGTCGCCAGCCCCTGCGAGCAGTCCGCTTCGAAAGATTCGGACCAGGGATCTGGAGCTTCCAGACACTCCCAAGACCGCCAAGACGAGTTTGAGCCAGGAAGCCGAAGGCAGTCCCGTGCCAGGCAGCAAGGCTCGAATCAGGAAGTCTTGGGAGGGCGAGGTTTTGAAGAAGCCAGCTGCAGCCGCTAAGCCTGTGAAAAAGGACACTGACAAGCCGAAGAAGAAGCCGGCCTCTAATCTTAACATTAGAAAAATATTTTTGTTGTTCCTATAAGCATATATTTCTATCTAGGAAGATGTACGTAAGTGAACCCCTGAATGTTTTCTCCATCAGCAGGCCCCGAAGGACAAGGACAAGCCCGAGTTGACGGAGGCTGAAAGGGGCAAGCTGCAGATCATGCACTACCACGACAGTGTCACATTGAGAGTCGACGGTTCTAGGCAGCTTTTCCAGATCGTGTGCAGGAAGCATGGTCGGGATAAGACCAAGCTTCAGGTTGCCAAGATGAAGAAGAAGCTCGCCGAAGGCGGCTCTTTGGCAGAGGCCTTCAAGGAGAAGGCTAAGTTTTTGGAGTCCTAGTTTCAAGTCTCTTTTAGTTTTGCAAGCCAGGGCTGGAAGCCCGGTGGCCTCGACTGCATAAGCCAGTATGCATGAGTGAAAAAAACACACCGACCCTCCAGCTGCATGAGCCTGCAAGTAAAGTTTCAAGGGGGGCAGCCCTTCTCGGCGGCAAATTTTCCCAAGCGAGATCGATCTTCGGCCGCTGCAGCTCCCAAGCTCAAGAAGCAGTTTAGGAGTTACTTAGTCAGGCAGCCAAGGAGCTGCCAAGTCATGGCCGGCCAGCAGCCTCGAGGGCGCCCAGGAGGAGCCATGCCCGCGATGGGAAAGGGCCCCCAGCGAAACAGTCAGCCAGGCGGCGCCGGACACCTGCACGCACGTAACAAAGTTTTGCGTTTTTTTAAGGATGTCTATATTTGAAAGCACTCAGACTCAAGCGCCTGGCGAGAGAACTGGAGGGCGCTTTACAGCCAGTACAAGGACGAGGCCGGCCTTGGAGTAACAAGCAACAGTTTATACATACATACATACATACATACATATATATATATATATCAAAAAATATACATAAAAAATATGTACATATATATTTGTTTTTATATGTTTGTGTCCCTTGTTGCGGTGCCTATCTAAGCCCCCATCCCCTAAAACTATATACTTAATGAAAACCCCTGCGGCCAGGGCGAGTCCTTCGGCCAGTGGCAAAACGATGTGGTGCAACACCTTAGCCTCAAGTTCAGCACCCAGATGCCCCAGGACCAGTCGATCAGGCTGTTCATTAACCGGGTATTTGAGCAATCAGGAACAATAGACTCGATCGACGAATGGCTGGAGGTACAGTTGGATGAAATGTCTTTGAGACGTTCCTCCAGGAGCACCCAAGCCCAGGAGCTCCAGGATCCCCACTCATCCAGGAGCCTGCAAGCCCAGGAGCTCCAGGATCCCCGGTCCTTCAGGAGCACCCAGGGCCAGGATCTCCAGGATGACCAGGATCAGCGGCCCTGGAGGCAGCCACAGCCAATGCCTGCACCTCCCAAGGGCAAGCAGTCGCCACCTGCCAAGCAGCCGCCGCCGAGACCTACCGAGGACGAGCAGCTTGACTGAATTTACTTGACCTTTTAATCTTCAAAACCTTTAGCTGTCTTCAAGCCGTCAAGGGTTGGAAGCCCTATTGAAGCCGTCAAGGGCTGGAAGCCCTATTGAAGCCGTCAAGGGCTTGAAGCCCTATTGAAGCCGTCAAGGGCTGGAAGCCCTATTGAAGCCGTCAAGGGCTGGAAGCCCTATTGAAGCTGTCAGGGGCTGGAAGCCCTATTGAAGCTGTCAGGGGCTGGAAGCCCTATTGAAGCTGTCAGGGGCAGGAAGCCCTTTTCAAACCGAAGCTGGAAGCACCCACAAGTAGCACTGGAAGCACCGAGTCATTTGTTCCATGATCTCAGGTCCGCTCCGTCCGCTCCCTCGGCGACCTCAGTCCCAGCCACCACAGCAGAAGGCGACCTTCCAGGCTTGAAGTATCGAAAGTCATGTATAAGCCACATGTAAAACGGAGGATCCCGCTGTCCTCGAGGTCATGGAAGCCGAACTTCTCAAGCTCCAGGAGACCAGGCTCCAGGTGGCCCACGAGATCTACAGGCGCAACCGCGAGGTCGGACCCGACAAAAAACATAATTATCATCTACTCTTTAAGCAAAGATTTTATTGTAAAAACATATATACTCTGTTGTTTCCTTCTTTTCTGTTCAATAGGAATATATTTCGATTTCCATGCATGAAGGTCCAGCTCCAGGAAGAGCAGGAAAACGAACGGGACGCCTCAGAGAGGGACTACCAGGAGTACAAGGAGCAGATGGACGAAGTCAGGGCGAACTCTGATGCCGAATGGGAGGAAAGAATCGTGGCGGAGGTGGAGGAGAGGAGGGCCAAGAGGTCGAAGACGAGGATGGAAGACCTAAGCAAAATCATGGCCCTCAAGCGGACCCAGATCGACGAGGAGCTCGCCAAGATCCAGGCCGCACACATCTCCAAGTACGACCGGGACGTCAGGGACCAGTTGTCCAAGTTGAAGTTGGAAGTCTTCAAGTCCAAGGACCAGGACTTCACGACCAGGCTGGAGATGGAGACCGGCAAAGTCCTCAAGCTTCTTCCACGCACTCAAGACATGCTGGAAGCAGCCGGTCTTCCCAAACGGACACTGTTAAGCAGCTTTCGATCCAGAGCTCACCTGATTGCACGTGCTTCTTGGCCGTTGGAACAGCGGGAGGCCGATCTCGAACAGCTACTGCAGTCCTATGTACGACAGGGATTCGATCCGCTGCTGATGCACCCCATTCTGAAACGTGTTAGGCTACAGTTTAACAATCTTCGCGCTCGCCCGACTGCAGTGTAAACAGACTTTGCTTTCGTTGATGCCCGCGTTTGCTTAGTGCTTCAGCCCATGTACCATTGAGCTGGTTGCTTGCCATGTATCCTTTGCTCGAGAGCTTTTGTGCCTTGTATTTTCTGTAGCTTCCTGCAAACTCGACCATGTCCGCGGAAGACAGTCTTAATCTGTTCCCGAAGTCCTCGGGCCCTCCTGGCCCTGTAAGTGGCTCCGTGGAAATGTATATTCGAAAGAGGGTTGCACAAGAGGTGAACCGAGCCCTTGCACCGCCAGACACACTTCCAGCATGGGCACAGCCGACCGGAAGCGCTTCCGGAGGCCGCCGCGCTCTCCCTCCACCACCTGCCCCTCTTTCTTCTTCTTCGACTCCTTCGCTCCCTCAAGTTCATGTGGATGCTGCACTTCCCCGAGCTCCTCCCCCTTCGCCTTTCTTGACTCTCACTGAAGGAAGTGGATCTTCGGCCCAGTCTATTCAGATTCATGATGAAGGTATGGCAAATCGGGTTATTGAAAGCCTGACCTCTGTTCGGCTGTTTGGTACTAATCGGGACGATCGGTTAAGGAGCCCGGTTTTGAAGCCGTGCCCGCCTCTCCCACGAAAGCGTCGTCAGCTTGCCGATGAGGAACGTCTACCTATTGAAGACAAGCCGTCTTCCTCCGCCCAGCTTGCTATTGTTGACGCCAGCCTCGACAAGTATGCAGTTCCGGATGGACCGGAGCTTCCAGCTCCCTCGACCGAATGGGTTTGTGTTCAGCCCTCCTCCGGACCACCGATTTGGGTCCAATTTCTGGAACCTACAAAGTTGGACAGGCCTGATGTTCAACATTCGATGTGGCCCCAATTCTATACCATTCGGGCTGTTGCAGGAATGAATGTGTGGAATTTCGATCCCACCGCCTCCGAAAAAGACAAGAAGAAGTATTGGTCTGAGATTGAACGGGTATTGTTACATTACCGGACTGCGATCATGAAGGACGTCAATCGTATCAAAAGTGCGGCCGAAATTATTGTTCCAGTCTTGCCGACTGGACCCTTTGATCTCCAGGAGAGATGGATAGCTACCATTTTGGCAGGTGCCGACCATCATGCCAATTACTCATGGTCGGATGCTCAAGGTTACTTTGCTATGGGCCCGGATGCCAAAAAGCAAATTCAGAGCCTTGCCCGTATTCTATCCTCCGTGTCTCGCCTTCGCCCTTTTGTTCGAGATGATCTCCAGGCCGGTCGTGGATCTTATTGGTTGTTCCCGGGGAACTCGGACCCGGACACTGGCCTTATGGATGATGGTTCACATGAAGCTCCCCTAGGAGTTTTCCTTATTTCAACAACGAGGCTTCCGGATGACCCTGCCACCTGTTTCGCTGTGCCCTTTGTTCACAATACAGTCCCTCAAGACTTGGCTTCGATCATCAATCAGGAAGTTGTCAGACCATCATACTTCGACCGGGCGGACCGCACATGGGTTCCATCCACCGGCTTTTACGGCCGCATGACTTGGCCGAAACCTGCTATTCGGCTTCCAAAGCTTGACGGATCTCAGCCGGAGCATTTGATCGCTATGAGAAATTCGATGTTGGGGGCCCGCCGCTTCGGAGGAAAGCAAGTTGATTCTCGTACGTGTGCGGCGCTAGGCTGGACCTTTGTGAGGCAACACACTCATTTTAAGGCTGTCAACGCCTCCGATCAAACATTCGGACATTTCGGCGATTTGATTCACGGCCAGGACGGCCGTTGGATGTTTCGTTCCAGTCGGAGTGTCTTAGTCGGCACCGCTGTCTTTTGGACATCGTGGGCACGTGATGCATAAGTGATTGTTGATGCCTCCTTAACCCCGGTTGTCTTCGCTTGTTTTCTTCCGGCTTCAGAGTGAATAAGACCAATCGCTTGCCCACATTCTGAGTGTTGCACTCCGCCGTGGACCGTACGCCTGAAAATTTAACTGACCGGATGCTAGGGTTTGCAGTCTCAAGTGGCTAATGCATTGCAGCGCTTGTGCATCATTTCGTCTTGTGTGCTGAACTTTTGCTCAGTCCCATGTAAACATGTCCACCATAGAGCGTAGCCCTTTTGATGTAGATGCCGATGGTTTCAATTTTCAGTCACTGGACGAGTTGGCTTCATGTCTATTCCGTATTCTTGATGGTATTCCTCCACGGATTTGGTTGAGTTACAGTCGAAAGAAGGTGCGATCTACAGACCAAGCTCATGCAGATCAGATATTGCTTGGCTTGTATTCTGGCGTGCAGTCTCGAGGAAGATTGCAGTTTACAAAGAACACATTCCGGTTCCCTGGCCTTACCAAGTTGATTGTCCGAATGCTACATTATTCTCCCCAATTCTCGGATCTTGCAGTTACCAGTATACAGATCAATCGCAATGTCCGGACTATTCCGCACAGAGATTCAAACAATCACGGCCCAAGCATTGGCTGGGCCATTGGAGATTGGACAGGTGGAGAATTATTTGTTGTGGAAGACCGAGGTCGCTTTACATATACAGTTGATGATTTCAATTGCAATGTTGCATCGCATGGTGCTCACTTGACAGGCAGACTCTTGGATGTCAGACAACCTTGCTGCTTTGACGGAAATGTGATCCATGCTACCATGCCGTTCACTGGAACTCGAATCATGATGGTTCTTTTCTGTGTCAAGCAACATGTTCCCGTTTCACCCCATGCCTCTTGTCTCTCTTTTGCTCGTTTTCTCGGTCTTCGTGTTCCTGTTCGTTCCTCTCTTTCCTCGTTTGTTCCCTCCGGCCCTCTCTTCTCGTCTCCTCCGTTGTCTTTGTCTGCCTTTCCTTTCTCCTCGTCTGGTCGGTCCTTGTCCTCGTCGGTTCTGTTTCCTCCTTCTTCTCCCTCTCTTCCTCCTCTTCCTCTTCCGTCTGGTCCTCCCCGTCGGTCTGCTCGTCCTCCGTTGTCGTCTCTTTCTCCTGCTTCCTCGGTTGCCTCCCTCGCGTCTTCGTCGGTTTCCTTTGGCCCTCTCCGTGTTTCCTCTGTTCCCTCTTGTTCCTCCTCTCTGCGGTCTTGGTCCTGCTCCTCCTTTCCTGGGTCTTCTTGCTCTTCTTTTGTTGTTTCTTTCTCTGACTGTAATGCTGACGATTCCGACGAACCATGTCAGAGTGACATGTCACTTGACGCATAAAAGATTGCTTCAGGTGCGCTGCGTGCATTCGCATCGTATGCCTCTCACTCTCTTTGCATTGGTCAGCATGCATGTCTTCAGGCAAGTTTGTTGCATGTGCTCAAGAAGTATGCTCCACCAATCGATAGACCATGACCCGTTGCCAGTTTCGTGATGTTTGGATGGAAGATGCGCCTCGATTCTGCATATTCTCTTTTCTTATGGTACGCAGCAGTGTGCATGTCAGCACACAGAGATGTGACAATCCCGATTCTTGCCGAAACCTGCAGCATGTCCAGTGGCAGCGATGGTTGATACATGGGTTGGGACGTTGTTTTCAAGCACACAATTACCATGGACTGTCCAATGACTCTGCTACTTTCAACTTTACACATCTTCTTCCACGATGTAGTGAGTCCTTCCTGAGCCTGTCAGTGCAGTGTCGCGCTGTGACATTGCGACATATCAAGTTTCTGATGCGATTACGAGTTTGCCATGGTTGTATCGAGACATGTTGGTGCCAACTTCACCAAGTTACGTTTTCGGCATGTGAATTTCCTGCTGCACATGTTCGAGTTATCCAGGCGGCTTTGAGGTCAAAAAGTGTCCGCCACTGTTCTGTCCATTTGTGTGCCTCAGTTTGCCAAAAAACGTGAGTCTTGGCAGACGTTGGTTCAAGTATTTATGCACCAATGTTCATGTATCAATGTCTGGCTCTTTGCTGAGCTGCAATGACATAATCAGCAGTCTGGATGGAGATCAAGTCACGGCTCTTTTTCAGATCTTGGGAGATCGCCGGCAGAGGGCAGTCTTTCTTTCTCATCTTCGACGTCGGATTCAGAACGATGCGGATGCCCTTGTTGCACAACATCTTGGTGCTCCCTCCCACTCTGTCTCTGTGCCCTCTGTCCCTTCGTTGTCTTCTTTTCTTGCTCCCTCTCCTTCTCCCTCTCCCCTTTCCTCCTCCTCCTCCTCCCCCTCCTGCTTTTCCTCCTCCTCTCCCTGTTTCCTTCTCTGCTTCTGGCCGTTTTCCTTTTTCTCCCTCTCCCTCTCTTCCAGATGCCTCTCTTGGCGCTGTTTCGAGTGACGCTGCACCGGTAGTCATGGATGGAACGACTCTTTCGGACCCTCAACAGCGTGGCGCATTGCCCCGTCGACGGCAACAGACTGCTCCTGCTGCTCGGAGAAGCAGATCTATGAGTGAATCGGAGGTTCGCGAGAGATCCCGTTCGAGATCTAGGTCAAGATCAAGCACCACTGTTTCACCCGGAGGTTCTCGTCATATCAGGTAAGCCAGACGTACGATGAAGACAAAACTGTTGTCCCGAACTTGCTTGCAACTTCTGAGGCGCAGACATGTGTTGTGCTTTCTTGCTTTCTTGCAGCATCATACTTTGCAGTTGCTTACGGCTCAATTTGTAAGATGAAGCGAACAGCAAGTATGGCGGCCCTTCCGGCCCCAGCTCCGATGGTCAGGATTCCAGTTGTTATTCCTCCGGATATATGCTCTGGCGGACGTGAGATGGGTTTCTGGCTTTCTTTGCCTACAGATTCTACGATCGATGACTTGAAGAGGAAGGTGTGCGATGAGCTTGCGAACCGCACGGGGATTCCACCCCGTTTGAACGCCTTCCAATTACGGCAATTTGGTCAACATTTACCATTCACATCTTCGATTTCTCGAGTTGCTGCCTTTCCGCATACTACGCAGTCAGTTCACTTTGTGAGAACCTGGCCACACGAATCATCGTGGTGAACTTGTACAGTGTGCTGATCATAAAATAAATGATGTATTGTGGTCCGGTATGCGAGCTCATGAGTTTTTGTTGCTTTTGCAATCTTCCAGTTGTCCTTCTTTCACTGCAGGATGTGAGCCCGAATGTTACGTAGTGCCTTCTGAAGGGTGTAGACTTTTCCTTGACGCCATGTGGGAACTTACTGTTCTGACTGAGAAAGTGCTGACTTTTATCAGCACCCGACGCCATATAATTTTCTTCTTCACCTTCCCTGCATTAGATCCACTTGAGACTCTGGATGTTACTCTTCGCAGACATGGATTTCATACGATGTATGATCTTGAACAGTTCGTCACACAATGCAGAACAGAAGGGATGGATCTTCGTGCTGAAGTATGGGAGTTCTTTATGCAAGGACCCAGTGTGTATACGCCGATTACGTGTGAAGCTCCCGCCTTACCTCATATTGTGGTGTATGCGTCCGTATGCAAAGAATGGTATTACACTATTATCCGATTGGTTGGTGATCGCACATTCTTCAATATTCAGCAGCTTTGGCGTCTTGCCCAAGTGCGCCATGCCAATGTGGAATGGATTCATCACTCCAATGAAGACCGAGTGCGTATTGGGTCGGCTTTCATTGATGATCTTACCGTGCGCCGCATTGTTCACCCATTGTAAAGTGTAGAATCGACCTGGACTTGAGCGGATCATGCCACATGAGTATAAATGGTGTCCCTGGTCATGCGAGTCTTGACATGTGGCCCTAGGATTGCCTTCTTTCGTGCTGATCTGTAGTGCTCAAGCCTTTTTGAAGTCTCAGTGCGTAATCATGTCGTCCAGTGGTCGTCGTACTCTTCGTTATGAACCAGGGTCGAGGCGAGCCAGCGATGACAATTTGGAGGATATTGTGCAAACATCAGCTGCCGAGGCCCTCGATGCTCTTCGCTCTAACGACATTCACCCACAAGACCTTATTCGGTTGATGCTTCGAGTTGTCGAAATCCTACGTGATTCTTCGGACTTTCAACAAAGGACGTCACGATGCTCCGGATTATGCTCTCATCCGAACTGTGGTCGTGTATGTGCTCGTGCAGACGAAGGTCACAATCATTGCCGATGCTATTACCACCAGGTTATTGACCGCAGTGAGAGAGCCATCAAGAAGCGTAGACATCAATAGGCTTGCTGCTCACACGATGATTGGGAACAGTCGCAAAAGACCTGCACCTTGATGCTTCGTGCCCCTCCGGGGGCCTGTTTGTGTTATTCTGCTGTACATGCGACAAACCTGCATTCACATGTTCACTTTTCCTCGGCATTTCTGGTTGAACTTCGTTGTTGGTTTTTGCTTTGACCCATGATTTTTCCTGTTTTCACGTTCTTTTTGCTTTTAAGTTTGCAGGGGGCGTGGCGGTCACATCCTAGCCACGCCAACGAAGCTATGGATGTTGACTGGATGGGTTCACAGACGTGTGAGCCTGTACCTGCGAAAAAGCTGGGCCCCTGAGCCAGCGAGATTAGCAAAAGTTTCTTTTGAACAAGGCAGGTTTGCAGGTTTGAACACGTCTTTCGCTTGTTTTGAAGTTTTGCACGGTTGCCACAATCTGTTTGAGCATGTCCATGAGAGTATCAGCATCGGACGATCAGAACATCCAGAAGGCCGGGTCAGTAGGAGCCTTTCCAGTTGTGTTTCATCAAGCCAAAAAACCTCGTATACTCAAGCATATGCAAGCTTATCAGGGATCCAAGTCTCGTACATTAACCCGCTAGCCAAGGAGGTTCCAAAATGGGTCACAAAGCCGAGCATCGAGACCCCAGGCAGCCAACACGACCTCGAGAACCCAGTCGTCGACACTCCAGCCCTTCAAGAGAATCCTGCTGATATTGCACTGTACAGTGGTATTGCGTCGGTAGTTAGGCATTCCCTACCTATAATCAAGGAGTGCTTGGAAATTCTTATCAGGTCCCAAGCCAACATCTCCATAATGGAGAGAAAAGAAGAGGGACATTTTTCTGAAGCCCACGATGTATACCACAACAAAGACCAGGAACTAAGTGGGGGGAACTTCCTTTTATGCATGGCGGCTATTCTTTTGGAACCTTCACTTTGTCAAGGCTGGTCAAGGGAGGACAAGTTCGGTGCTTTTGTGGAAGCTTGGTTGGTGACCAGGAGAACATATTCCAATCTCCAGGTCCAAGCCCAAGCCATCCAAGATTCCCAAGCCTCCCAACCCAGCCGGGCGTCAGGATCCACATTTTCAGGATCCGCATCGCCAGGTCTCCAAGTCGTGCCAGTGGTCCAAGGTTCAGGCTCCCAGGCTTCAAGCTCCCAACAGCTTGGAGTCCAGGATGACCTAGCCAGGACCCACCACGACACGTTTGTCTCTCTTTGCAAGGCCTTGCAGCCGGTCTGTGCCGTGATGAGGCAAAGCCCCAGGCTCCGAGAACGCTTAAAGTGGGAGCTCGGAGCGGATCATTGCATGGCTCTGATGGAAGAAGTCTCAAGCCATCATCCAGTTATACAGCGAGTTCTTTCACCAACAGGAGCGCCTCTCCAGGAAATACTTGATCTTTCCCAATTAAACTTAAGAACAGATAGTGGAGTCATGCAGTTTCACAATTGTCAGGAAACCGAAGACACCACCACCTCCCGCAGAGCTGGCTCCAGGGCCCAGGCCAAGGCGGACTCCTCCTCCCTCGAAGACTTCCTCGCCTTCGACAGTCTCAAGAAGGCACCCGCCGTTGAGGACTTCGACTTAGGCGAAGTCTCAGGTGACGACGAGGACAGCCAGCTCAAGGCCTTCGTGGGCTTGCCAGGCGGCAACAACAACAAGGGTGGAAATAAGCCCAAGCCCAAGGCCAAGGCGAACAAGTGGGAGGAAGCCAGCCAAGTCAGCCAAGAGACCACTAGTGAACGGCTCAAGGAGAAGGCCATTCGATTCATGCTTGTTTTTTCAAATTAAGTTTAGCTCGAACCGTTTCTGTAGCTGTTCGTTCGCCCGTTCGCCCAACCATTTCCAGGCCAAGCTCTTCGTCACTGAGCTGGGCAAGGAATACGGTCTCTTGCAGGGCTTGAAGCTCCAGATCCAAGGCAGCGGCTTGAACGACAAGGGCAACTTCTTGAAGTCCCTCACCGAGCAGCTGCAGGCTTTGGAGCGGCACGACCCTGGCTGGCAAGAAGGCTTGCAAGATGGAGGACATGAAGCCCGTTTTGCTTGACGCGGCGACCACCCTCCAAGCTTCCAAGAAGCTTAAGGTGGAACTCACTAAGGCCCTTAAGGACGCCTGAGCAGTTTTTTTTCCAGGATGGCTGCATAGAGGCCCAAGCTCAAGCAACGTGTAACACGCAGCAGTCTTTGGTACCACGGCCCTGCAGAGTCCAGCAAAAGCTAGAAGTCTTGACCCGGCAGCTATTCCTGATGAGATTTTAGCTTATAGTTTTCATGAAGTCCAGGCAGGCAGGGTTTTCCAAGCTGTGAACGGCCTTAAGTCCAGGCCATGCAGTCTGGATTTTTTGAACCCTCCAGCCTCTTAGGCTCCAAGAGCAAAGGCAGCTCAAGGGAGAGAGCCTACTGAAACCTAAAGCTGGAGTTTCAAGCGCCAAAACACGCTATAAGTGTTTTGCAGCCAGGGACTGCTGCAAACTGCCTTTCGTTGTCGTGTTCAAGTTGCAAATTCCCCGCTTTGAAGCTCCGAGGACCAAGCCAGGTTTAGGTTTAGATGTCCAGGCGAAGCCATGCCAGGGAGGAAAAGGAAGACGGAGGACCAAGCTTCCTCTTCCTCCTGTCGCGAGATTCGGCCAGAATCTCCACTTGCGGTGGCCCTTTTAAGGCTGTGGTGTTTGGGAGACCTGTCCGCCAAGGTCGTCCAGGAGTTGTCCCAAGCAGCTGTCAAGTCAGGCTGCTCCCAGGCCGACCTTGTGGGACTTGCCAGCTTGGGTTCGCATGGTGTTAACCCGAACCACACGCACCACCAGCTGCTTTCCAGGGTCTTCAAGGACATGGCTGCTCCAGACTCCAGACCCAACGGTCGTGCAGACCAAGGCATGGGGGAAGAGCGCGACAGGCCAGAAGATCCAGGTAGACTGCAAGCTTCCAGTCATGCTTCCGCACAACTGGATGCTAAGCCTGGATGGCATGGACGATGACATCCTGGGTATCCAGGACATTGCCAAGTTTTGGGACAGCCAAAAAGGCGCTAACTCCAGGGCGTCGCAAAGCCAGGACTACTTTGACCAGGTTTTCCAGACACCCAGCAAGCCTTGGTCCCTTTCGCTTTGCACGGCGACGCAGCTCCCCACTCCAAGGTGGACAGTCTGCTTGTGATCTCCATGAGAGCGATAACGTCACGACTTTCGATTGACGCTTGGCTTGTCTAGTATTCTTTCGGCAGTGCGACCGCAAAATCACCATTTAGGTCTTGGTGTCTCTAATTTTTGCTTTCGCAGTCCAGGCAAGCAGCCAATTGTTGCTGGCCTGCATTCCACAAGTCGTGCATCACGCCCAAGCTCATGGAAGATCTTTGGGCCAAGCTCTGCGAGTCCCTCCAAGCCATGGCCTCAGGAACGTGCCCAACGACGCAACGCCGGTTCAGGCCAGGAGTGGTCTACTGCATCACAGGGGACATGGAGTTCTTTTACCAGGAGTTCCAGTTCCCAAGCCAACTCTTGCCTTTGGTGCGCTTGCACCCAAGAGGGCGAGAACTGCTGGAACGACTTTCGCCAGGAAGCAGGCTGGAGAAGGACAACACTCAGGCCAAGGCAGCTGGAAGCCAGGCTGGAGCACCCGCTTTTCCAGGTCCAAGGCGTCAATGCTCAGGCTTTGAAGCTTGACGTCCTCCACGTCCTGGACCTCGGTGTGTCCTGCCATGTGGTGGGAATCTGCTTTGGGAGATCATCGACGACTCCAAGCCAGGTTCCAGGGACACCAACATGAGTTGCCTGAATGCCGAAATCCAGGAAATCTATCAGGAGCTAGGCATTCCTTCAGGCACCAGGTTGCCGAACCTGAAATGGAAGTCTGACATTGCCAGCAGTGCCAATGAGTACCCTTGCCTCAAGCACCAGAAGGGCAGGCGAATCAGGCATTTCATGCCTGTTGCTGTGGAGCTCGCCAGGAGGTACAGTGTCTAAGCTGCATTATGTATAAATGTGAACACGACCTTCTTGTTTAAAGTTCTACAGCAATTTCAGGCTCCCAAGATGATCGCCCAAGCCTGCACCGACTTCGTGTCCTTGAGTCGCTGCGGGACATCTACGACTTGCTGGACAGGCAAGACTTCAAGTGGCCCCAGGACGTCAGGCGAAAATTCGCCGACCAAGTCCAGTGCTTGACCAAGCACTACGGCCATCTTGCCAAGCTGGCTTTTGATGCCAAGCAGTGTCGATATAGCCAAGTTTCCAAGTTTCACATGACGGCACACTTGCCAGAAGTTTCGAAGCACTTGGCCCCCAGGTGTTTTTGGACGTATGGTTCCGAATCCTTTATGGGCTTGATGTCTCACATCGCCAATGCTTGCCTTTCAGGCGCTGCAGCTCACAAGGTGCCGGAAACCATCCTGTTCAAGTACAGGACGTTTTGGCATCTGCTTTTAAAGGGCTTGCTAGTGCTGGATGAGCCAAGCTGACCCAAGCAGCCAAGCTGCAAGCGGTCCAGGTCCAGGCCAACTGCAAACGGCCCAAGCAGCCAAGCTGCTCAAACGGTCCAGGTCCAGGCCGACTGCAAACGGCCCATGGAAAACAAGTCGCTTGCGCCATCTGCTAAGGGCCGGACGGCCCTATACGTACATTCCCAAGTGGTATAATCCGGACGCTTGCAAAAATGCGTCGCCGTCTATAGCTGCAGTTTATAGGCTCTTCAGATGGCAAAAGTAGGAAGCCAGAAAAAGCCGGCCGCACGGCAGGCCAGATACTTGCCTGTGAGCTGATCGAGCTTAAGTCTGTTGTTTGAAGTTTTGGCTGTGCCTCGACAGGCCCCGGTCTCGAAGAAGCCAGCTGCCAAGCTCGCAGAAAAGGAAGCGTCGTCGTCAAGGTCGTCAAGAAAAGACCTGCGACTTCCACGACCTCCAGTGGCCAAGCTCCCAAGAGCCAAACCGCCACCTTGGAGTCTCCTGCAGAGACGACAGCGAAGAGGCCAGCCGCCACCTTGGAGACTTCTGCAGAGGCGACAGTCAAGAGGCCAGCCGCCACCTTGGAGACTTCGGCAGAGACGACAGTCAAGAGGCCAGCCGCCACCTTGGAGACTCCGGCAGAGACGACAGCCAAGAGGCCTGCAGCCGCCACCTGCTTTGCTCTCGAGGCGGGATTCTTTCAGTGCGATATATAGATTTTTGTATACATATATATATATATATATAGATATATATAGATAGATAGATGCGAACCCCTATACCCTCATAACCAGCTTTAAAACCCTTACGCCCAAACAGATCTGCAGGAAGAAGACAGCTCGGAAGCAGGTCTGGAAGCCGTTTGGCAAGCTTGCCAAGCTGCCGAGACCATGGCCAAGGGGCCAAACCAGAGCCCGGACAACGTGAGCCTGAGCCAGGAAACGATGGTCTTGGGCTTGTATGACCCTCCGATCACTCAGAGTGACTTTGAGCAGGCCATGAAGGAGTGGCCAGAGGAGCCCGACTTTTACCACGACCCCTCGCAGGAAGCTGAAGCGGAAGCTCCGCAGGGTCACCCTCTCGTTTGGGATTTTTTGTCCCCGATTCAACAAATGATCATCAAGCAAAACCCGAGAGTCAGGGACGGCTTGCAGCCCGCAGTGTCCAATTCCAAGTCCAAGCCCAAGTAGCCCGGAGCTTTTTTTGAAAGGTAAGCTCCAAGCCTCCAGGGCCAAGTTTTGAGGAAGAGCTCAAGAGAATCTTCACCCAAGATTCCCTGCCGCAGCTGTGGAAAAGAAGTGTTAGGCTGGAATGCCTGAGTCCAATTCCACGTCCAAGTCCAAGTAGCCAGGAGCCGTTTTTGAAAGTTAGGTCCTAGGCCTTTATAAGGCCAAGTTTCGAAGGAGAGCTCGAAAGAAGCTTCACCCAAGATTCCCTGCCGCTGCTGTGAAAAAGAAGTGTTAGGCTGGAAGCCTTCTGGGAAAGGGTGGGGAAGAGAAAGAGAGAGATAGAGAAAGAGGAATAAGAAAGAGACAGATATATAGAGATAAAAATACAGGTAGAGATGGAGAGATAGAGAGACAGGGAGACAGAGAGATGGAGAGATAGAGAGATAGAGCGACCGAGCGGTAGAGCGGTAGATCGAGCGATAGAGCGGTAGAGCGATAGAGCGGTAGAGAGATAAAGAAATAAAGATGTAAAGGTAGAGATATACAGGCAGAGATACGGATAAAGGTACAGGCTGAGGTCGAGGTAGAGGCATTCTATATAGTGGTGGAGGCAGAGATAGCGCTGAAATCTATTGATGTCAGAAGTGTTTCTCGTTTGATTTGATAGAACATTTCTAATGATTTTATGGAAATTTTCTTTTGATTTTATGGAAATTTTCTATTGATTTTATGGAAAATTTCTATTGATTTTATGGAAAATTTCTATTGATTTTGATGTGGATGTTTCTATTGATTTTTATGTCGCAGTTCTATTGATTTTGAGGATTTCAATTTCTATTGAAAAACATCGTTTTCTATTGATTTTGGTCGACACAATCAAAATGCTGAGAATTTTCAATCGCGCTTGATTTTTTTCAATAGGCGGTCCTCTGGGTAGGGATCTGGGGTCCCAATGTACCGCTAGAAAGTCGGCTGGATAAAGCATACATTCTGCCCTGCAATGCGGATCAAAGGCTCCTTACGTGAGAACCGTGTCTGGTATGTGGGTTCCTTGCAAAGCCAACACTAGGCTAACTAGCCCCAATATACTCCCACCCCCACTTCGTGATGAGAGTGGTGTCCTTCCCACCCTTGCCTTTGCGAGACCTGACCGGTGCTCACGCACTTTACTGCCGTGCCGTGTCTGCTGATGCCTCGCAAATAAGCCACTGTGGTTTACCGGAAACCCAGACCACGTACCGCACTACCTGCATCGGCTCAACGGATTCAATCCCACCCTTGCCTTTGCGAATGCATGTCTGCCCAGTGGGTTCTTTGGAACTTGGGAGGCCGTTGGTATCACACGGCACGTCCGCTCCGCCGTGCCAATGGATGCCTGGTGATGCCGGTTCCTTGGGCAAGGTACCGGTTTGCGGGACTTTTGGATCCTAGACCACGTACCACCATATCCGCATGGGCTTGCGCTCACGGGCCCCCCGCCTGATCGGCCGTTCCTTCCCACACCGTCGCGTTTGCCAGATCATCTTTAACGAAACCTCACAGGCGTGTCTGCCCACTGGGTTCCTTAGAAAGCGGTCGTAGCATACGTCAACACAACCTAGTCCTATCCACATGTGCCAATGGACGCCTGGTGATGCTGGTTCCTTGGGAAGGTACCGGTTTGCGGGACTTCTAGATTCTAGACCACGTACCACCATATCCGCATGGGCTTGCGCTCACGGGCCCCCCGCCTGATCGGCCGATTCCTTCCCACACTGTCGCGTTTGCCAAATCATCTTTAACGAAACCTCACAGGCGTGTTCTGCCCACTGGGTTCCTTAGAGAGCGGTAGCATACGTCAACACGACCTGTCCTATCCACATGGCAATGGGCTTGTGTTCACAGCCCGGCCGTCTGATCAGCGGATTTCTCTCCACCCTTGCCTTCGCGAAAGCTGTACCCAAACATGTCCGCTCCTATGCACACACTTGCACTCAGAGTCGTGTCTGCCCAGTGGGTTCCTTGCATGGGAGGCCAGTACTATACTAGCATACGCAACCACGTACCGCCATACCCAGGTGGGCTTGCACCGACAGCCCGCCAGTCTCATCCGTGGATTCCTTCCCACCCGTGCCTTTGCGAAAGCTGCGCCACACGTCACTTCTATGCACGCACTGGCACTCACAGCCGTGTCTGGTATGTGGGTTACATGTACGCTCCTATGCACACACTTGCACTCAGAGTCGTGTCTGCCCAGTGGGTTCCTTGCATGGGAGGCCAGTACTATACTAGCATACGGCATACGCAACCACGTACCGCCATACCCAGGTGGGCTTGCACCGACAGCCCGCCAGTCTCATCAGTGGATTCCTTCCCACCCGTGCCTTTTCGAAATCTGCGCCACACGTCGCTTCTACGCACGCACTGGCACTCACAGCCGTGTCTGCCCCGTGGGTTCCTTGGGAAGCCAGTACTGGGCTATGTCCTTCCCACCCTTGCCTTTGCGAGACCTGACCGGTGTACCTTTCCATTTTCCAAACTTGCCCTTCGAGTAGTCGTGGAAGTTGTCTTTGCCTTTGCCTTTGCCATCTTTGCCACCCTTTGGAGGATGACGCCACTGGTCCCCTTTGCCTTTGCCCTTTGGAGGTTTTCCTCCTTTTCCATTCCACACCAAATCAACTTCCATAGGTGGTGAGGAGGAGGAGGAGGAGGAGGCGGAGGAGGAGGAGGAGGAGAGGAAGGAGGAGGAGGAGGAGGAGTGACTCCATATGAGAGACATCATGAGCAGGAGCACCCTGCGTCCGTCTGGCAGCCACCATCGAATCTCTGTGCAGTTGATCCGAAATAATTGTATCCGCGTCGGCCTGGATGCGGCGCCTCAAGTGACGCAGTAGCTTCTGTGTGTGTGCCGTTCATGTCCCAGAATCTGAAAAAGAGCCTTCACCTGTTCACTGTCCAGGCTCCTGATGATGTCACTGGGCCGCGGCAAAGGGTTGGACATCATATCAAATCAGTCTTGGACCAAAGACAGCAACATAAACTGGTTAAAAGCCCTCTGACTGAATCGGCACTGAGAAAAGCACCGCCTATGGTGCGAGTCGCAACTTTTAGACAACGCGGCAGCCAGGAATCAATCATCGAAAGCACATGGTTTGTGCAAACACCTAAAGCCCAAAAATAACTACAAAACTCTGACCTGTACAGCGGGAAAGTTACACGCTGAAAAGGAAACATGATGAAGTTGGCACCAACATGCAACAATTGTCATGACGTCATACGAGCATGTAGGATCAAGCTTGAAGCGGCGCTGATTCTCAATCTCATCAGAAATTTGACATGCCGCAATGTCATAGCCCGGCAATGTACCGATATCTGCAAGAGGGTTTTGCTGCTTCGTGGAAGCAGATGAGTAAAACGGAACGTAGCAACACCTGCAAAGCAACCAGACAGAAACAACTCTGAAGAAGCTGAAATTTTTAGGAGTAGCATCGCGGCGTGTCACAAGTGGTCAGTGACAGACACTCGTTATGGGGCTTCTAAGAAGAACCAGGCGGAACTCCGTCAGTAGTTCGGCACGAAAGCTGAATCTGTCTTCCACAGGTGCCTGACTCCATTGAGCAGCATAAGAGCGCAAATATGAAGCATGTAGAAGTCTACGATGATCGACCATAAAGCTTCCTCGAACTGTCTGCGAAATCATGGTATTCCACCGTCGGCAAACTGATGCACAAATGACCATTTGAGGGAGCGCAACTGTAACATAGGAAAGGGTCACATGCGAAGCCATGTTCTGGACATACGTCGGGTGCAGCGTGTACTCAAAGTGTGAAATCCGTGACTGAAACAGCTGAAGCCTGTGGCGAATCTGGTCGGAATTGCATCTTCCAGTCATGAACATACGTTCTTGAGCAATCATTCCTTGACGAAACATGGAGTCGTGCGTGTCCTCTGAGACGGGGGTTCCACTGCGCACTGGTGTGTCCGGCTGATGAGAAGAGTAGAGGTGGTGTCGTAGAGTGAGGAGCCCAAAGATACGATCATTGGCACATTGCAGTTCCGACATGAACACAAAGCCAGAAGCGTATGAAACTACTCAAGAGCCTGAACCAAAAAAACGTCAATCAAGCAGCGGACGAAGAAACAAGTGCAAGGAGGAACCATGTCCAGCACACATGCAGGCGCACAAATTTGTCTAGGCTTTAGCGGTTGAGAATCAGCGCAAAGGGTTGCGCACCGACTGGAACTGCATCCTATACACAAGCTGAAATTCAACCTCAACCTCTTCACCATCAGGTCCAATATACAGACAACACTGCGTGCAGAGCTACCTTGGGCAACGAATACAGATTGACGCGAAGTCTGTCCTGTACAAGACTCAGGGCGGTTCGCAAGTGTCGTGTGTTGAGGGCGCCAAGGATGGTGCATAGGATCACATTCGGCTGATTGAACTTCACTGAGATGTACTGCACATCACTTCCCAACAGCTTCTGAACAGTGGAGGACAAACGAAAATTGCACATGTTCCGGCGTAGGAATTGGTATGCGAGCACCGATTCAGTGATGGGTTCAAGTTCTTCAACGTCATCAGTATCGTCCAGCCATGTGAGAAACGTCATCTTGGTCGGGGCTGGAAGAACGAACTCCAAGATATTGGACAAAGTGTCGAGCGATGCGTTTTTTCATGTGGCAATAGTATCTAGTACACGAAGGCTGAAGCTCGAGAGAGGAAAAAGCACTACAGCACAACCAAGTGAGGGCTGCATGTCATGATTGGAATCACAAGCCTCAGAAATGCATCCAACATGCGCAAAAACCATCGCAGATGCAGAATCTGTTTTCGCAAGTCTCACGACATGTCACTCACATCCTCGTAATCCGCGGAGAAAGCGTCAGAGCATGAAAAAGAGAAATCAGAAGAAGGGGGACAGGAGGGGAGGGACGAAAAAGACCGAAGGCAAACGGAAGACGACAAACCGGAGGAACAGGAGAACGCAGGGGAGGGGGGAGAAGGAAGCAAGAAAGAAGACGAAGCAAGAGAGGCGACAGAAGAGGCGGGAGAAAAAGAAAAAGAAGAAGAAGGAGACACAGGGGGAGAGCCGGGCGCAGCCGAAGGAAGAGGAAACGAGGAAGAAGGAGGAGGGAAAGAAAAAGAGGGAGACGAACAGGAGGGAAGAGGAAGAGGAGGAGCGGAGAACAAAGAAGGACAGAAAGACGGACCACCAGGGGGGAGAACCGGGATGCGGAGACCGAGGAAGCGAGCAAAAGAGAGACAAGATGCATGTGGTGAAACAGGAACGTGTTGCTTAACACAGAAAAGACCATCATGATACGTTCTCCTTGAAATGGCATTGTGGCATGAATCACATTGCCATCAAAGCAACAAAGCTGTCGGACATCCAGAAAGCGGCCTCGAAGAATCTGACCAAGCGAAGCAACAGAGCAGTTGCCATCATTGACCATATATGTTGCACATCCACCAGGATCGGAGACAAGTAGGTCTCCACCACTCCAAGCACCAACAGCCCAGCCAACACTGGGTCCATAATTGTGTGAACCGCGATGTGGAATCGCGCGTGCTTTGCGATTGATCTGAATACTTGTAAAGGCCATATCTGAAAGATGAGGTGTAAACTGTAACATGCGAACAATCAACTTGGTAATGCCAGGAAACCGGAATGTGTTTTCGGTGAACTGCAGCCTCCCGCGGGACTGCACTCCAGAATACAGTCCCAGCAATATCTGATCAGCATGCGTCTGGTCAGTGGGTCGTACTTTCCTGCGGCTGTAACTAGTCCAAACATTCTGTGGGATCCGTTTCAAGGCAGCATACAGGTGCACAGCCAGATCATCAAGAGAACAGAAATGTAATCCATCAGCGGCGGAATCATACGGGCTACGGGCAATAACAGGCATGTCGCCTAAGGCCTAGGCAACTTGAGATAAAGCAAGACGCAAAAGCTTGAATAATCAGCCAAGTACTGCAGAACTTCAAACATGACAACATGTATGATAAACATGTTCGAATGCAATCACTGCAATTTTTTGGCGCCCATGCGGTCCACAGCGGAGAATGGTACTCAAAATGTGGGCAATGGGCGATCAGAAGCACATCTGCATATGCACCAGAGGAAGAATCAGAGGAACTAAAGGACCTTTACAGAAAACACAAATTACCGTTAGACACCTAGTTCTCGGATGCCCATGTCGTCCAGAAGGCAGCGGCGGCTGTCAGACTGCTACGGGATGATCGAAACATCCGCCTGCCGTCTTGACCGTGAATTAAATCACACATCTGGCCAAAGGTCTGGTCCGAAGCAAAAGCGGCCTTGGCGTGGGTATGTTGGCGTATGAACGCCCATCCCACTGCTGTGCAAGTCCTGGCGTCGGTCTGCCTCCCGCCAAACCGTCTGGCGGAAATCATTGATGAACGCGTGGCAGTGAGGTGGTCTGGTATGGAGCCATCCAGCTTGGGCTGGCGAATGGCCGTCTTGGGCCACATCACTCGTCCGTAGAATCCTGTGGACGGTACCCACGTTCTGTCAGCACGAACGAAGTACGATGGTCGAATAACCATTTGGCTGACAATTGAAGACAAATCCTAGGGCACTGTATTGCGTACGAAAGGTACACTAAAGCAAGTTCCAGGATCATCAGGGAGCGTGGTAGCAAGAACAATAAAGACTCCAATGGGAGCCTCATGGACTCCGGACTCCGTCTTTCCCCTCTCAGGATCCGTCTCCGATGGGAAGAGCCAGTAAGCACCCTTCCCAGTCTGTAGATCCTCCCGAACGAAAGGTCGCAGGCGCGGGACAGCAGAAAGCGAGCGGGCCAAGCTTTGGATCTGCTGTACTGGAGCCGGGCCCATTGCGAACTGCCCATACGCATCGCTCCAGCTGAAAGTTGCATGGGCATCGGCTCCGGCAAGGAGAGCCGCAATCCACCTTTCCTGTAAGTCATGAGGTCCTGCATTCAGAACAGGGCATTGGGAGGTATCCAACTCTGTCACCGACCTGATTCTGTTTTCATCTTTCATGATGGCCGAGCGGAAGTGGAGGAGGAGGCGTTCAAAGTCATGCCACTGCTTCTTTTTATCCTTGGAGTTCTCTGTCGGATTGAACCCATACAAGTTCATGCCAGCCACCGTTTTGATAGAATAGAACTGTGGCCAAACCACATGCTGTACATATGGGCGATCCCCCAGATGCGATGTATCAAGGAACTGAACCCAGAGATCCGATCCAGTGCTTGGCTTGATGCATACCCACTCTTCCGAAGGAGGGGGGAGCTGTGGCCCCTCCGGGATAATGTATGTGTCGGCACTGGCATCCGAAACCACAAGCTGAGTAGAAGTGTGAGGCTCATCCCTCACGGCTGGTCGGCGTCGAGGCAACGGTGGGCATGGCCTCAATATCGGAGTGCGAGATCTGCTGTCTCGCCGGCGGGGAAGAGCCAACCTTTCAATAACATGGTTGGCCATTGCTTCATCATGCACCTGAATCGTGTTGGCAGACGATCCACTGCCTTCCATCAACGTCAAGAAAGGTGAAGGCGAATGTGTTGGCGGAGGTGCTCGAGGAACCGTCACATCTTGACGATCATATGAATGCGGCAGAGCCGGAGTGCGAGCGGGAGGAGGAAGTGCACGATGGCTCCCGTCAGCAGGGCGAGCCCACTCAGGGAGTTGCTCCGGGGCGGCAAGGGCACGATTAACTTCCTGAGCGACCTGTGGTCGAATATACATCTCCACCGAAGTACTGAAGGGCCTGGAGGGCCCGCAGACTTCGGGAACAAGTTGAGACTGTCGTCCGAGGGAGCCGACGTGAATACAATGAGAAGTCGGGCTCACAATCACTGAAAATGCAACAAGCTCGAGCAACAGAACAATTCTGAGGGAATGTACAACCGGCTTGCACAACGCTATAAGGCAACATGAAAATCATGTGTAGTGCATAACGGCAAACAGCGGAAGAATGTTTCTTCACGAACTCTTCAGGCGATCAGGCTTGTCGAACTGATGTCGCACTTGTCTAAGGATAGGAAACATCAATCTAGCATCGTACCCTTGTCGCAGGTATGACTGCAACAGCAGGTCCAGGTCTGCGTCCCGTTGTGTTCTGGGCCACGATGCTCTTGCAACCAGATGGAGCAATGTACGAGTGTTGGCAGCGGACTTTGGATGCAGGAACTTCCAGGACTCCGTTGGTTGCGCATATTGCATGCGAAGCATCTGGGGATCTACATGAAACCCAAGAAAAGGTTGCCCTCTTCATACTCCAATACAATGGGCGGCACATACACATCCTGATGCAGAAAGGCCTGAACTGCGGTCAAATTCGAATGACGGGCCAAGATCAAGCTCATTCGGTTGTCCACATACCTGACAACAAGACCATATCATCCGGGAAGACTCAAGCAAGCACTTGCCGAAATACAAGTGCTCAAATAAGCTGACAACGGCATGACATGCAGCTGGAGAAAAATGGCTTCCCATGGGTGCTCCTCGTAACTGTTGGATGGCCTGTCCACCGACTACGGAAAGAGAAAACTTGAAGGACACTTTCACAGCTTCCATGAATAGATCCATTCGTACAGCTGTCCTTTTGTCATGCAACAAACAATGACGTCCACGGATCGTTTTCATCACCGAGAGACTGTCCGAAAAGTCCACTGACACCACAACTCCTTTGAGAGCTGCATCCAAATCTTCATCAGCAACATCGTAAAAACGACACAGCAAGATGCGAAAAGTAAGCAAGAACCGTTCTGACGGAATGCTGACGAAGAAGCCGGACAGATCCTGATTATGCATGGCCAAATCCTGACAGACACCAGCTGAATCCTGTTGTCGTCCTTCAAAAAACGGATGGATGTTCTGCCACAGCATAATAGCGTCATTGTAACATCGTGTGTGCGGACATACCTCAGCAACAAGCATCTCTGTGGCGCGAGCCATGACAACCAGGAACTGCCGAGCAGGATGAGCTGCGAAGCTGACGATAGGTCTGCCTGCTTTCCATTCTTTTTTGAACTTGGGCAGAGTGTATGCCCAAGACACCCGGGCGCTTCGAGTGCCAAAGCGAAAAGGGAATGCCTCCAAAATGTGTCGGGGCACAGCCTGCTCCTCCATCTGAGCCATGATCGCTGAGGTGTTCAGCGACAGCGACAATGGCTGAAATACAGATGCCGCAGTGAATGTATTCTGCAACATCATCCAGTATTTCACCGGGCGCATGAGAGCCTTGATGGTCTCGAACGTGCCACACAAGACCTCTGGCATACCCTTGCAGCTCACGCACGAGGTCAACTGTCCAGTGTTGATCAATGTGCTGCAAATGCAACCCCCAACCTTTCTGCCACACTTGCCGTATCTCATTTGTCGGGTAATTCACAAGTTCATGATGAGAGATCCACTGCTTGACGTCATCCAGGACCCAGGAACCTCTTCCTATGATCTGTCGCTGTCGTGAACACTGTATTACCGCAACTGGACATGGAAAGCTGAGCAAGTGTTTCTGGCAAGGTCAGCAGGGTGGTGGACGATGCAACATGGCCTTGTACCACCGTCAAATGCGGATGACGACGAAGAACTTCAGAGCATTGGCAAACAACCCCGGCAGTGAACGGATCAACATGCATGCGGGTCCCACTGTTGTAAAACCGACCGATAAGAGAAAAGCACGTCCTTGATCTTGGGACGGCTCTTTGCCACAAGAGCAGTGGTCGGGATATGGTAAGGCAATAATCGCTCAGCAGAGACATCCAATATGTCTCCTAGCATGCCACGAACCAACTTCTTACAGCCGTCTTCTGGAAGCAAGAACGGAGTGGACAATGGACGGCAGGTGCCGGGGCATTTGAGCTGCCGAAACTGCATGACCGCATTCAGTCTCGATCTACAGATCGTTTCATAAAACGGGTCGCCCAGGTGGGTGGCCATGCGAAACAATCTGTACAGTACATCCGAATCAACCCGATTGCTGCGGAGATACTTCTGAGCGATGAGCGAGGAAGGATTTCACGCCATCCGACGCCAGATCAAACAGAATCTGGTCGCAATACACAATCGGTTGCACCACGTGTACAGATCGAAAAACCGACGGTGTTAATCCTGTAAGCCGAAGATTGCGACGTCGAAAACGCCGAAAAGCCCTCCAGGATGTAACAAACCTGCGGACACACCTGACCGGATCAGTATTGGCAATATGAGCATGCTTGGCCTTCACCAGCCGGACCCATGGTGCGTTGAGACGAGGTTGAGCAGATTGATGAAAGTCTGCTCGATGGCGTGAAGGCAGTCAATTTGAGGAACATGTAACATGCATGATCAGCAAAGGAATTGCCATGTGATAATTGGACCGACGATGATGCCAACAAAGACTGAGCTCTCCACATACCGACTTGCCTGCACGAATCCGTTTGAACTTTCCCCAGCGAGTGCGCTCACGTTCGCCTAAAGATTGTGAAGAAGACCCGATATACATAAACTGCTTCATCTCGGGCTGGAGAAAAATGCGACAATAGATAACCGACTTGGTTTTGAAAAACTGCCATGTCTAACTGGAACACTTGAGGCGAAGCTGTGAGATCAAAGGCAACTGCACAAGCCCGAACTCACAGGCCGACAAAAGTAACTTGCCACGGACCCAAATAACGATATCCATCCACACCTGTCCGAACATGGTAGGGGTTTCGAAGATGCCTTGGAAAAATAAATACGCATTCCGAAGCAAGTTCACGTCACTTCGGCGCTTATGCCACCATCCATGTGGCTGATGGCAGCTTCGAAACCTCTCTTTCTCGTCCAGAACAGTCTGTAGTCAAGCCACCAGTATTGTGCCGACAGCCAAGATGCGCAATAGAGAGCCTGCTTTAAGCTTGGCGACATCCCTTATCGGGACGCCCCAGTTGGCAATAACCTGATCGAGAGTCGCCTGCTCAGTGGCAGGAAGGTCTGAATGCCATTTTTGGACATGGGATGTCCAAGTTGCCAACTTCGTGCGGTTGGCCTTACTCAAGGTCAGACCATCAATCTACGCGGTCACTTCTTTGTCGGACTTGCAAGTCTTCCAATAGCGTGTGAGAAAGCCTTTCTTGGCGTCGTCCACATTGTGAACGACCTGTGTAACATGCGAAGCCGTTCCATACTCCAACTTCTGTTCACCTGATCCAGTGGCATGAGACTCAAGTCTGGTATCAATACCTCCGAGTGGCTCCGTGTTGCTTTCGGACGGCTTGCCTTTTTGGAAGGCCTGCATAAGAGATCCTTTGGGCTCATCCGGTGGGCCGCGGAGCAAACGTGTAGATCCATCAGGGCCCTTCAATGTAGATGGGCCCAGCTCCGGAGAACCGGCTGCAATTGGTAGTCCACTGGAACCATCACGTGAACTGGAGGCGGGAGTCTTCCGGAGGCTTTATCAAGACTCGCCAGCTGCTGTTGAAGCAACTGAATTTGATTTGCCATAGCAACTTTCTCTGGATCCACTGTATCCTGTGGGTACAAACCCAGCATGAACTCAACGACTTTTGGAGCAAGCATCTGTGTGGCAAACAGATTGCGGCAACCGTGCAAAGTTTCAGAACAAGCAAAAACATGATCAAACCTGCAAACCTGCCTTGTTCGAAAGAAACAGTTTTGCTAATCTCGCTGGCTCGGGGGCCCCAGCTTTTTGCAGGTACACACTCAAGCGTCCTTGAGTGCATCCACCACAGTTCTCAGCTTCGTTGGCACGGCTCGAACTGTGGCGCCGTGCCCCCTGCGAGAAAACAGTAAAATGTGTCAAGAAAAGGAAAGTACACATGAAATATCCTCATGAAATGCAGAACATCGCATGTACAGCAGGATAACACAAACACTTACATCATTTGCGGTACAAATGCACCTGTCTGTTGGTGGTTTCTATAGACATGTCGGTTTTCTATAGAAAAACGCATAAAGCAAGAGGTTGCTTTATGGTTTTCCTACACAAACACTCATTTATTTGCTGTACAAATGCCTCTGTCTGTTGATGATTCCTATAGACATGTCGGTTTTCTATGGAGAAACGCAGAAAGCAAGCGGTTTGCTACACAAACACTTGCATTTGCCGTACAAATGCACCTGTCTGTTCGTGGTTCCTGTAGACATGTGGGTTTTCTATGGAAAAACGCACAAAGCAAGCGGTTGCTTTGTGGCTTTTCCTACACAAACACTTACATTTGCTGACCAATGCACCTGTCTGTTGGTGGTTCCTATAGACATGTGGGTTTTCTATGGAAAAACGCACAAAGCAAGCGGTTGCTTTATGGCTTTTCCTACACAAACACTTACATTTGCTGCACAAATGCACCTGTCTGCTGGTGGTTCCTAAAGACATGTCGGTTTTCCATGGAGAAACGCATAAAGCAAGCTGTTGCTTTATGGTTTTTCCTACACAAACACTTACATTAGCGGTACAAATGCACCTGTAGACATGTGGGTTTTCTACGGAAAACGCATAAAGCAAGCGGTTACTTTATGTTTTTTCCTGCACAAACACTGGTTGCTTTATGGTTTTTCCTACACAAACACTTACATTTGCTGCGCAATTGCACCTGTCTGCTGGCGGTTCCTCGCACCCGGCTTATGTGTTTACTTGTCTAATTTGTGAAAAGCCTGGATTTGTTTGTTAAGAGTTTTTGTTTGTTTTTAGAAGTCAAATCTGCCTTTGAAAGCTTTTAATTGGCTTTATTTGGCTTTATTTGAATTTTAATGCTTTAAAGTATTTAGAAGTGTAGAAAAGGAGTGTAAAAATTTTCGAGAATTGTTAAAAGTTGTTTACAGTCTTTATTTGCCTTCACTTGTCTCTATTTGTCTCTATTTGTCTTGATTTGTCTTCATTTGTTTTTATTTGTCTTTATTTGGCTTTGTGTTTATATAAACGCTGAGAAGAGCTAAACCCCACAAAAGTAAACCTAAAACTCAACGCAATGAACCTTCCGCATCGGATCAGCGGATTCATTCCCACCGCTGCCTTCGCGAATAGCATCCTACACACGCGCACTTGCACTGACAGACGTATCTGCCCAATAGATGCCTTGGGAGGCCATCATTAGCATATGCCAACACAGACTGGCCTATCCACACGGGCTTGTGTTCAGAGAGACCCCCGTCAAATCAGCGGACGTCTTCCCACTCTTAATTAAACATGTAAGCTTCTATACACACGCACTGGCGCTCACAGCCGTGTCTGTACTAACCCACCAGACCACGTACCGTCATGTTTGCGTGGGCTTGCGTCCGTCTGATCAGCAGATTCCCACCCTTGCGCTTACCGAACACATGAAAATAGTCATGGCCAGCATCCGCAGCAGATTTTCTATATGGGCCTCCAAGAGAATGAGCGACAACTTGGAACCGAAAGTGCGGTCTGGCAAGGCCTGAGGCTGCAGCGTCGTCGCCACCAAAGCGATCAATCTGACTGAAACCACGTTGTGCCCTGCAGTTGCTACAAGCAAGTTTTCAATCCTACACCGCGGAACTTGTCATACAACACCCACCCACGACCCTAAAAGACCGATAACCTGTCCCCGAACCTCAACAGCTATGCGTCTCCAAAACAAGAAAGGAGCTGGAAGCGGTGTGCGCTTCCCCCAACTGCGGTGGCCGAGTGGGGTGCCCCAATCGAGTCAAGTAAACGCACGGCCTCTAGCTACACGCTGAGAAGAGAACCTGAAACACCCTGAAACTGCTGAAGACATCAAGCCAGAGCACAGCCCTGAGGCTGGAAGAAAGCCATGATTTCCTGTCCGGGGCCTCATTGAAGCAGGCGGGCTTGATGCTTCCGCAGACCGGAAGTACAGCACTTCATACAAGCAAGTTTTCAATCCTACACCGCGGAAATTGTTATACAACACCCACCCACGACCCTAAAAAACCGATAACCTGTCCCCGAACCTCAACAGCTATGCGTCTCCAAAACAAGAAAGGAGCTGGAAGCGGTGTGCGCTTCCCCCCAACTGCGGTGGCCGAGTGGGGTGCCCCAATCGAGTCAAGGAAACGCACGGCCTCTAGCTACACGCTGAGAAGAGAACCTGAAACACCCTGAAACTGCTGAAGACATAGAGCACAGCCCTGAGGCTGGAAGAAAGCCATGAGTTCCTGTCCGGGGCCTCATTGAAGCAGGCGGGCTTGATGCTTCCGGAGACCTTCATACAAGCAAGTTTTCAATCCTACACCGCGGAACTTGTTATACAACACCCACCCAACGTCTGACAAACTGTTCGCAAACCCTTTGCCAGATGCAGGGAAAAACCACTTGTGGGAGACACCCACCCACGACCCTAAAAAACCGATAACCTGTCCCCGAACCTCAACAGCTATGCGTCTCCAAAACAAGAAAGGAGCTGGAAGCGGTGTGCGCTTCCCCCCAACTGCGGTGGCCGAGTGGGGTGCCCCAATCGAGTCAAGGAAACGCACGGCCTCTAGCTACACGCTGAGAAGAGAACCTGAAACACCCTGAAACTGCTGAAGACATCAAGCCAGAGCACAGCCCTGAGGCTGGAAGAAAGCCATGATTTCCTGTCCGGGGCCTCATTGAAGCAGGCGGGCTTGATGCTTCCGCAGACCGGAAGTACAGCACTTCATACAAGCAAGTTTTCAATCCTACACCGCGGAAATTGTTATACAACACCCACCCACGACCCTAAAAAACCGATAACCTGTCCCCGAACCTCAACAGCTATGCGTCTCCAAAACAAGAAAGGAGCTGGAAGCGGTGTGCGCTTCCCCCCAACTGCGGTGGCCGAGTGGGGTGCCCCAATCGAGTCAAGGAAACGCACGGCCTCTAGCTACACGCTGAGAAGAGAACCTGAAACACCCTGAAACTGCTGAAGACATAGAGCACAGCCCTGAGGCTGGAAGAAAGCCATGAGTTCCTGTCCGGGGCCTCATTGAAGCAGGCGGGCTTGATGCTTCCGGAGACCTTCATACAAGCAAGTTTTCAATCCTACACCGCGGAACTTGTTATACAACACCCACCCAACGTCTGACAAACTGTTCGCAAACCCTTTGCCAGATGCAGGGAAAAACCACTTGTGGGAGACACCCACCCACGACCCTAAAAAACCGATAACCTGTCCCCGAACCTCAACAGCTATGCGTCTCCAAAACAAGAAAGGAGCTGGAAGCGGTGTGCGCTTCCCCCCAACTGCGGTGGCCGAGTGGGGTGCCCCAATCGAGTCAAGGAAACGCACGGCCTCTAGCTACACGCTGAGAAGAGAACCTGAAACACCCTGAAACTGCTGAAGACATCAAGTTAGAGTGGCCAAGCTTAGGGAGAGCCAAAACCAGGCCTGAGGCTGGAAGAAAGCAATGAGTTCCTCCCGGGGCCTCATTGAAGAACGCGGGCTTGACGCTTCCGGAGACCAAAGGTACAGCACTTGATACAAGCAAGTGTTCAATCCTACACTGCGAAACTTGTCAGGCAAAACCCACGGGCTCGGCGGACTTGGGTTGTAGCTGGAGGCAAGTGTGGCTCTCGGGCTCGCTGCCGCACGAACCGCCCCTCCTGCCCACTCACATCGATGACGCAACACAGTGAACTCATCGCATCTCAACTCCGAAAGCTAGTGTACCTGGCCGTCATGCTGGAACCCAGCCAAAAAGATGCAAGAGGGACCTGGAGAACAGGATCTGTGTGGAGTCGGACCTCCTGCAACAAGACGGAGCTCGATCGAGACTCCAAAAGCAATGGCAAGTCGGAACAATCGGAATCCCTTCCACCTTGCCCTGCAAGTCGATGTCCACGGCTGCCCTGCAGAAGTCCGCCGAGTGGGAGTCTTAAAAACAGATCTGATCAACTGCTTGCGATCACTTGCGCCTCTTGTAGTTCAGGTACACAGTCGGAGGGCTGATGACCCTGTGCGGGTGCAGACTCGACGTCCAAATCTTGACAACACAGCCTGAGCTGTGGAATGTGACCAGCAACCTGCCTATGGTATTTCAAGCGCAGCACCCGCTTGGTCTCATCTGCCACCTGCAGCCAGAAGTTTCTGAGGAGGCTTGAAAAGTGGTGCTGTTGAAAGCGGTCCAGCCTTGCTCGGGTCCAACTGGCAAGCTAGAGACCTTGGAACAAGACGGAGTCGAGATGGTGCTAGAACGACGGCAGGGCACGCGGCTTTGCGCACGGCCGTCGATCGACGGCAGCCTCGGAAAAGCAAAACATCCAGGCACAAGAATATAGGGGCCTAAATAATAACATAACATATAATGGGCCCCCAAACCTTATGCTAATTATTGAGGCCCCTATATTCGCTGAATGAGTTTCGCCAACCGCTATTCAACGAAGCAAAGACAAGGCCCACCTCGACGGCGGCGCTTTGCTGCTCGTGTCGCTCCATCAGGCCTACAGGACTTCGGGTTGCAATGCTGCAGCCCCAAGGCGATTGACCACCAAGAAAGCCTTCCGAGTCCAAACATAAGATGCAAGGCATTGCGCTGCAGCAGTACCGCTCGCCTGTGTTTACCAGACGGCGCTTGCAAGCTGCTGCCAGTCCTTCCAAGCTTGAACCGTTCGAGTTGCTGTCGCAACAACAACCGCAACATGCCATCTCCAACAGCATCGCCGAACGACCATCATCGGAATCATAATCATCGTGGTGCCACTCCTCATCGTCAATTCAGAGACACCTGCACCCAGCTCCTGATCCGGCTGGCGGTCTCACCGCCACAGGCCTGGATTCCGGGGGGAAAACGTCCTGCACACGGAGATGTCCGGTAACGCGGTATGATGTTTCTGCAAGCACGGTACTCCTCGCTTATGAAGTCATGAACGCTGCAGATTTGGCCAATGTGACCGGCCTTCCGGTCTTCTTCGAAGCTGTCCGATGCTGCTCTGCCACTGTGTCTGCATCACGGGGCACAAGCCATGTTTGCTGCAACAAGCAAACGAAAGCCTGCCGAAATCACGCAAGCCGAAAAGACACTCTAACAGTTAGCTCCTTGCTGTTAGGACTCGGCAGTAAGGGACCCTCCAGTTTGGAAAACCCCAGGATGACGGTAGCCCCTGTCTTTTGCCTTCGGACTTCCTGCAATCTCTTGACTTCAACTCAAGATCGTGGCTTCTTTGCTTTCGCCGGGGATGTTACACGTTCTTGTCCAAGACATGGCGTTGCACCGCTTGCTGATTTGATGGCTTTTGCGTCGTCGGCACGCTTGTTGACAGGATGCTTGCTGTCAGCTTAGTTACTTTCAGAACTGTCGCACTCAACCTGTGCGACACACATTCATCAGAAGCATCTTGTTATGGCATTGCGCCACTACTTCAAGCGTAGAAGCAATTGCAGTACAGGGATGCCATCCTTCGTCTTCGTGCAAAAAACCAAACCAACATGTATGTGCGCCGTTTGATTGCCCGGGAAGATCCGCTGTCAGAAGCTGCTCTGTCCAACACACATGCCCTTTAGCAGGTCCAGCATCGTAAGTTTCGGCCCCGTTTTTAATGCACTGGGTGTTGTTGTTTCAGGGTCTGTTAACAGTTACGAAAGTTACACGAACCACCGCCTCCGTAAGTTGCAGACCCAACTGACTATGATTGAAACGCTGTGGGCAGGCCTCTTCCTGCTCTTCGGTCTGCTGTCCTGCAGTAATGGTGCTGGCTGCACTGCTGCCATCTCCCCATATGCAATGCTCCACGAGTCAACATACTTAGTACTGAGAGTTGAAGGTTCAGTGCAGACAGTGGGAAGACTGCCATGCCGTGGTCTCACAAGTGCCGCCTTCACCGTTCACATACTTCTCATACCCGCCGCCGGTAACAATTCCAACTGCAACCAGCAACAGGGTGTTCAGCCTTGCTGCACCTATGAATATCATTTTTGAAGAAAATGCTCATATATTGCGGTGTTCGGCAACTCGCCGGAGGTCCTGGCTCGCCACCAGCACCAGGAGCATCAAGCAGCTGCAGACGCGCTACCTGGGGCAGCTAGGAACTCCAGAAATAAAGCCTGGCTGCATCGAAGGATATCACGCTCTGGCCTGGCAGCCTGCATCGCCAATGCGCGGCAGTGCATCCCGAATGCATTTTTCACGGAGTGTTGCCCTCGCTCCTCTACTCCCAGCACGCGTGGCAGAATCCAGGAAGCACCAAGCCGCAGGCCGAAACTCTGCTGACTATGCTATGCCGCCATCATCATACTCCGAGCCTTGCAAAAATGGAAGGACGCAAGCGCACACTCGGAAGCGACCCCTCAGCTCAGCCGCCAGCTCCCGATGGGCCACTCTACAACTATCGTTCTGTGCCAGATACCTTGTGTCGCACCTGACGCACTACAAGGGGTGCCCACGTACCGCACTCGGAGGTGGACGACTCGACGACTTGAGCAGGCCAAGGGGCCGTATCGGGGATGGGGTGAGGAGAGCATGCACACATCTTTGCAAACACGGCCTTTGCATTTGCAGGCGAGATGGCTTTACCCAGGAGGGTTTCCAATCAAAGGCATGTGCGGGATTCATGATTCATAGTGGAAGTGGACTGCTGGCGCCTCGTGCGACTGCCACTGCTGCTCACAAAAACTCCGGCTCATTATGGCTGGGTTGTGGATTGGCGTTACATGCAAAAGGCAGTGTGCGACATCAGGGCAGAAGGAACCAACTTGAGCGACAAGCCCGCCTTGAGCGCGTTTTTATCTGATGACGTTTTCAATTTGAGAGAAAGCTACATTCCGTCCAAAAGATCGAACACGCATGCTTTAACAACGAGAGCGTGGAATCTCTTCCGGAAACTCCTGTTTGCACCCAGAGCTGTCCAGGTAGGCGCGATTTGACTTTTGCTGCCCGTGGCCTTGGCTTGCCCTTTTCCTGCTTCGCTCGACGGAGTCTCCTGCTCGCGCTGAAACCTCCTCTCCCTGCCGCTTGGAACCGGTGAAATCTTGCCCTGCCCGTCAACGCATCAAAACAGCCGAAAGGCTTTTGAAATTTAATGTCGGCAGCCCGACAGGGCCACGAGACGGGGATTGGGGAGGAGAACCCCCTCAGCCTCAATTCGATCTCGGATCTTTAACTGGGAAGGCGAGTCATGCAAGCAGTATGCTCGCCAGTCGCGTCCATCAACATGTCCTCATGGCCTTCGCGAATATCGCGCGCAAGTTTACCAAGTCACAATTTCAGAATCCCCACGGCGGCGCGGGGGAAGCGAGGTAGCAATCCTTTTCTCACTATAAGGGCGCCCTCCAGTCGAGCCGCAGCAACGGCGTCAGCCATCACGTGTGCCCCTGCGCTTCTGCTAAGGCTCACGATTTACACCCGTCCTCGGCTTGTCTGGAGGCGGCTTTTCTAGCATGCCTGCCCGCCTGGATCAGGAGTTTCTTCTCCTTTGCGGCAGGCTTGGCTTCAAGCTGCCATTCACCTTCGGCGAGGGCAGAGAGGAGAGCATCACGATCACAGCCCTCCTTTGTCAAAAAGTCTGCCAGCATTTGGGAGGTCTCCACCCAGGTAGCGTAGCCTGGGGCGTCGTCTTGGAAGGTGTTCTCCCCGATCATCTCGCGGATCTGGGCCACGAGGATCCTCACACGTTTGTCTGCTGGCTGACCGGCGTCCTTGTTCAGGGTCTGCTCCAAGCTCCGGGCGTCCGTGAAGCAGGCGACCTTCTCCTTGAGGTAGTGCTGGTCGTGGTCGCGGATGGAGGTCGAAGGGTGGACCAGCTCCATCAAGAGCATCCTCAGATACTCCGCCGCTTCGGCTCCCGTCAAGAAGCCATTTGCTTCAGCAGCAAGTGTGCTGCGGCACACCCTCTTGATGCTCCCAGAGAAGGCCTCGAGGATATAGATCCGGGTCGGGCCATTCTCGTAGATCTCCTTGCTGGTTAGCCCGGTGACAAACCCGCACTGGCTCTTAGCCCCTTCGAGGTTCGCGAGGCTGCTGTCGGCGAAGGTGAAGGCAATGGCCTCGTTGAGGGAGAGGCCGCCCTTCCTGAAGCACCACTTTGCTCCGGAGGAACCCTTCAGCATCTTGACCGCCTTGTTGGGACCACGTCGGACACACGCGGGGCCCCCATTGACTGGGCTGCGAGGCTCACGTTGACCATCAGGTCGGGCCTGCTTTGCCTGACCACCCAGCCCATCTGGCCGATGAGCCCTCGGAAGGCACTCTTCTCGCTCTCGGTCAGGAGGCTGTTCACGGCCTTGCGGCGGTCGTTGGGCAGGAGCATGTAGTCGATCCCCTCGATGGCGTCCATCTGATCGATGAAGATCTCGCCGCCCTTTTGCAGGATGTTCTTCCCGCAGAAGCGAAAGCTTCCCCTCTTTATGGTAAGGTGAAGCTCGGTCTCCATCTCCTTTAGGGTTGCCTCGTATGCCTTGCCCTCTCCGGCACTGAAGAGGTCGTCGACGTGGGAGATAAGGATCCCGAGAAGCTTGTCACCATCACAAAGAAGGAAAAGGGCTGCCTCGATAGCGCTCATGCGCCACCCATGCTTGCGAAGCGTTTCAGCGCACACCAAGTTAAAGGCCAGCAGGGAAGCTGTCGGGCTGTCGGAGCGGATGTCCTTTGGATCTTCTTGGTGCCCTTGTACCACCAGCCGGCTCTTGGCCGAGAGGGGGTACTCCTTGAGGATCTGCTCCTTGGTCTTGCCAGTCTTGGAGCGAAGGTGCAAAGCGAGGAGGCGTTGCTTCTGGTTCTTGTCAGTGTGAACCCACCTGGTGCCGATCACCCGCACGTCCTTGGGCAAGTTGAGGATCTGCTCCTGGGTCAAGACTTCCACTGCGTTGAACTTCTCCCAGAACCTCCATTCCTTCTCCATGGAGTGCTGGTACTCCTCTCGCTGCTCCGGCGTAAGGTCCTTGAGCGAGAAGGTCTGGCTCCTCCTCGGTGTCCTCCTCGGTGTCGATCTCGTACTCCTCGGTCCCGTTCACCATCCTCTTCAAACGGAGCTCCCGCACTGTCTGGGTGAGCGGGGGCTCGCTCCACGCAAAGTCCTCGGCCAGGTAGGGGTTCTCAAAGGGCAGCCGGGAACCACGTGAGCGCACCGGAGTGTAGTCGTCAAGCCGGTCCGGGTTGTGAAAAGGAGTCGGCACCGTAGCTGTAGACGAAGAAGCCGGTCCCTGAGGTACTTGTGGACCAAGGTGTGGTGTCGGCTGTGGCTCTGGTTCTGTGGACATCTGTGACTGCTGCCGTTGCATATCAGTGACCCCTTCGCCCGTCCTGAGGTTCTGCGCTGGTTCTGGGTGAACTTCGCCTCCTTGTTGCTGGTCCTGCTGCTGACCTGCCGTGCCCCCTTCGCCCGTCCTGAGGTTCTGCGGTGGTTCTAGCTGAACTTCGCGTCCTTGACCTAGCCCGTCAAGTAGTTCACCGTCGTCTTCTTCAGGTACGGGAGGAAGCAGCTCGGGTAGAACAGGTATTTCAGTTCCAGGCACCAGCAGGGAGGAAGGCGGCACCGGAGGAGCTGATGTTATCCTCCTTCTTGTCGCTTCCGGCTCTTCCGTCACGTCAGGGCCGGGTATTACCACAGGTTGATCAAGGTAGTCCCGAGCACCTCTGGCATAAGGTGGCGCGAGGAGCTCCTGGGGAACAGAGTGGGCAGCCAAGAGCTCGTCTTCACTCGCAAAGCGCAGCTGCTCGCCGGTCACCAGGATGACACTTGCTCCATATCGAAGCCAGTAGGAGTGAGGTTGGCCGCCATGTGTAGGAGGTTCTGGGTCCTCAAAACGGCGTGGATTGCGAAGCTCAACGCCAATGACCCTGGCCGGCCCGTGCCGGTACACTCTGCCTGCTCCTGTGGCGCCTGGGCCCGGTAGAAATAGACGTAGCTTCCCACAGGGTAGGGCTCACGGGTCGGAGTGCTTTGTGGAAGGAGGGCCCGTCTCACCCGGCCGTCCGTGTCTAGGCGAACTTGCGCCACCCTGGCGGCCTCGCGGATGCCCAGGTTCTTTGCCATCATGGAGGTCGGGTCCTCGGCAGACTCCAGAACCTCAAATCTCTCAGCCTCGTCGGGCTCGGTGAGAAGGCTGCCTGGCAGGCGTATCTCGGGCTTCCCAAGGACCCACTGGTTGGGTGTCTGGGTCACAATGGAGGCAGCAACGATCATATCCTGGAGGCCGGTGCATCTCAATGACCGTCTTCTGGAAAACTTCTTTCCAAAGTCCACCGGCACGCTCCACCTTGCCTCCTTTCCAAGGCGCCTCCAAAGGCATGGCTTCTTGCTCAACACCAAAGGTCTTCAAGTAGTCGGCGAAGTGTGCCATGAATTCCTTGCCGCGATCCACCTCAAGGCTGCTCGGGAGGCCGGCCCAGGAAGACCATGAAGTGAGGAAGTGCCTCAAGACGGCCTTGGTGGCAGGTGGTGGAAGCCCGTGGCGTCACAAACCACACTGAGGAAGGTATAGAGCTGCCCTCTCGCGTCCTTGTTGTAGAGAACGTCGGCCTGGATGTGGGAGTTGAACTCGTACTTCTTAGGGAGTCTCACGGGCTTGGGGCGCTTCCTCCTCATTGTTTCTCCGCAGGCATCGCACGACATGTAGTCGACCCCCCGGATTGCCACGGCTTTGGCACCCTGTCTCCTGAGGATCCGCTGGAGAGTCGTGTTGGTAGGGTGCCCGAACTGCACGTGTAGCTGGCGGAGGCTCTTCCTGATCTCGGGTTCCAGCTCGAGCCAGCGTCTGCGGCGGTCCTGCTCGCTCATGCTAAGGACGGGGTCGAGCTAGTCCGTCATGATGGCCCGGTGCGAGTAGTCGTCGCCGTCGACTGCCACCCTAAGGTGTTCGGCTGGCGTCGGCTCGCCAAGGAGGTCGGCCAAGCGGGATGTAGACGGGCGGTGCTGCATATTGCTCGGTGAGAACCGACACCCGTCCTTCTCTCCTTCTCTTTGGCCGCTTCGCTCCCCCGGGCCCTCGGCCTGGCGTCCGGTTCGTAACCTCAGCTGGGAAAGCCTCCTGCACCTCGCGCAGGGCAGTCTCCGACGCTCCTGACCCGCTGAGGCCCCCGACGTGCGAAGAGAAGCGAAGCTTCCGCGAGAGAAGACAGCGGAGAAGTGGAGCTGCTTGTTGACACATGAACAGTACACGCAAAAGCTTCAGGCAAATGGAGGGAAACCTCCTGACCTTCGCAAACTTTGCTTAGGCTGCCCTAAAGGCTTCGTTCCTACTGTCAAGCAAGAAAGCAAGAGGACTTCGCCTGAAACCTCCACGTGCAGGAATAGGAACGCAAAACACGGTTTGTTTCGACGATCTGGAAGAACCAACATCGTTTGGAATGCATACGGCACGCAGCAAAACCGCCGCCCCCGTCGAGGTTTCGAGTCGCTTGCTTGCCCGCATGCAGCAAAACCACCGCCCCCGTCGAGGCGTCGAGTCGCTTGTTTGCCCTCAAGTGCTTGAAAACCAGAGCCTAAGAACCGAAACGGCGAAGCCCCATCCTGTGACCTGTGCACCAAAGCGCGCTCGGATCCTGCAAAGCACAAACTCTGAACGGACCGCCGAATTGTGCTTTTGCAGCCTGGAAAAGCAGGTTTTGGAATGTCCGAACCTCCTGCCGCTCGGAGGCAAGGCAAGCAAGGCAACCGCTGCTTTCGTCCCCCTGACTCGCTCGTGCTGGGTTCCACATGAACAAGCTTGGCTTGGCCTGGCCAGTAGCCGAGACCTCGCGTTGGACACGCCACACTGCTGCCTCCCGCAAAGCACAAAGTCTGGACTGACCTCCAAAACGCACTTTTGCGGGCTTGTTAAAGAACGGGCTTCACTAAGGGTTCCTACCCACAAAGACTGTCGGACACTTTTGTTCCTGGGCACGGTGTGTCCTGGGGTCTCGAGCCTGCACGTCGCGTGTGCGTGACGGCTGTTCCTGTACATTAACTGTACTGCACTAGCTGTGTTACTGTTCCTGGCAGAATGTTTAACACCCCGCCTTCGGAGTTAGCGAAAGTTCCTCGACTGAGGTGACTCCGACTTTTCCTTGACAAACAGTAAACACACTGCAGTTCCTTTTCACTTGCAAAACAAACACTGTTCCTCATCGCAAACGTATGCGCACGTTCACTCGCAATCCTCTCCAAGGTTGCTCGACTGTACAAAAGACGTTCCTGCACTTTACCTAGATCACCACAGAAACAAAAAGGGCTGTGCCACGGTTCCTGTGTCCTGCTGCTTCTTTCCTCGGCTCTCTGGCCTCAGTACTGCTCGCGGTTCCTTTGCTTCACTGGAAGGTTACTTTGCCTTCCTCTTCGCTGTCTTTAGCTTCCTCTTGGTCGTGAAGCTGTTCCTTTAGCCACTCTTCTTTCATCTTTGCTTGCGCTTTGCACTTTTCCTTTCCTTGCTTGTCCTTTGACGCTGCTTTCCAACCTGTTTCCTTTGATCCTGAATACCAGTACCACTGTGTCTTGGCTTCGTTCCACTTCCACTGGTATTTCCTGTTCTGGAAACTGTAGACTGCAAACCAGTTTCCTTCAAACTCTCCTTTTCCTTTTCCTTTCATGAACGATGCTTCGTTCACTGGTCCTTTGGCGGACAGTTCTGGGTCGTCCTTGTCTTCTTCCTTCTGCTTGTGCTGTGTGACGTTCGGTGGCTCCTTTCCTGTTGCTTTTCCTGTTCCTTTTGCTTCTGGCTTCTCCTCTTCCTTTGCTGGTGTTGTGTCTGGTTCTGTGGGTGCCTGCGACCCGGCTGCTGATCCTCTGCTCTCAAGCTCCTGTGTAAGGCTTGCAATCCTTTCTTTATCCTCTTTGCGTTCCTTCATCATCTCCTTCATCATTTCTTCAAGCTTCTGGATCCTGTCTGCTTCACCTGATCCTGTTGCTGTTGTTGCTGCTGCCTTCTTTTCTGCTTCCTTCTTGGCAATGTACGCTGACGATGCCTTTTGATCTTCCTCTCTTTTCTTCCTGGCTTCCTTCTCCTTTCTTTTCTTCTCCTGCTCCTTTCTTTCCTTCTCCTCTTTGGCTGCTGCGGCTGCTGCTTTCTCCTCTGCCTCCTTTGCTGCTGCTGCTTCGGTCTCCTCCTTTTCCTTTGCTTCTCTCTCTGCTTTGGCTTTGGCTGCTGCTTCTACCTCTCGCCTTCTCTCGGCGGCTGCGGCTGCTTCCTGCCTTGCTGCTTCCTTGTCTCTCTTCTCCTGCTCTTCTGCTGCCGCTTCCAGAATCAACCTTGCTTTGGCAATCTGCTCCTCTTTTGCCTTCTTCTCCTCTTCTGCTTTTGCTTTTGCTTCTCTCTGTTCCTTTGAGATCCTGTCCTGTTCTTCCCAGTATTTGCGATCATCTTCATCTCGAGGTCGAAATCCTGTGCTTTCTGCTCTTGCCTTTGGCTTTCCTTTTCCTTTTCCTTCCTTCTTTCCTTTTGTTCCCTTCTCGTGCTTGTACGTGTAGTCCTTGTCGACCCACTGCTTTTCTCCTGTAACTCTGTGTTGCCTGTAGATCTCGCCGTTCTCGGAGTATTCCTTCCATTCGCTGGCGTAGTCGTAGGGGTACGGAAAGAGCTTCTTCTCCTCTTCCTTTTCCTTGAGCCTTTGCTTGCTTTTGGCGTTGATCTCCGCGATCTTCTTCTTCCTTCTCTCTTCCTTTGCTTCCTCACTTTCTTCTTCCTCTGCTGCTGCTGCTGTTCCTTCATCGGGGTACTCCCCGGGATCTTCTCCTCCAACGTAGCTGTTGACGTAGGCCTCGTTCTCGTTGCCGGCTTCCTGCTCTCGTTCCTGGATGCCCTCGAAGTAGCCTCGGTCCGAATATTCTTTCCTTTCCTGGGACGTAGGTGACGTAGCTCTCGACGGTGCTGTTCCTTGTCCGTGTCCTTCACGACGTAGTTCACCTTCTAGTTCTCGGTCCTTGGCTTCTCTTTTCCTTTGTTCTTCTTCGTCTTCTTCCTCTTCTTCTTGTTCCTCTTGCTGCTGCTCGTAGAAGTCCTGCATCATCTGGTTCAGCTGTTCCTTTACGGCGTCACATGTACCTAGGACGAAGGCCATGTGTTCCTTGACTTGTTGCCGGTCTCTGTCGTTCTGTTCGGCCATTTCCTGAACCTGGTGCTTGACGTCGTAGATTTGTCCTGTCAAGGACTCCACACAACCAGCCACGTGTTCCTGGCTTTTGCGCAAACGCGCAGCTTCCTCTGTGTTCTTCCTGATCGACTCCGCGATCAAGTTCCTTTCATCAGAAGCGTTCCTTAAGGCTGTCGCCGCTTCCTTCAAAATTTCCAGTTCCTTGAAAACTTCCGCTGTGTTCTTGCTCGAACTCGCGCTTGCTTCCATGGCTGCTAAGGTTCCTTGGCTCTGTCGTTCTAAGGTTCCTTGACCTTCTGCTACCGGGCGAACTAGTTCCTGGATACCTGAGCGTTCCGCGAGTGTTCCGCAGAGTTCCTTGAGCTGCGAAAGCATCTCACAACATGTTGTTCCATGCGCTGTTCCTGCAGACGTTCCTAGCTCACATGCACTCGTGTCACTGCACATGCCGTCCTGCTCACATGCACTTGCACAACAGAAAACATGTTCCTGAAAGTCTGGCTGAAACTCTTCTTCCTGAACACAACTCTCAAAACACTGTTCCTTGAAACTCTGAATCTGAAGACTGTCTGAAATACCTGAAATTCCCGCAAACAACAAAGCTGCAAAAGACAAAGTTCCTGGGCTCTTGATCATTCTTACAACTGCTTTAGCTTGTGTTTGGGCCTTGTGTTCCTTGAGCTCTTCTCTGCCTACTGGTTCGTTCTCGCTGGTTTGAAAACCTAGCCAGTGCAACAACAGTCTGATACGTTTCGCTGAAAGGGGCTTGGTACCTATGTCGGCTGTGTTCTCCTTGGTTCCTACTGGGTGAACACTAATTGTTCCTTCTTTGTGGAGGTCTTGAAGAAAAAGGGTCCTGATCTGCAAATGCTTGACTCTTCCTACACCTTGCCTTGTAATAATTCCTCTAGCTGCAGAAGAATCCATGTACAAGTGTACCTTGCATTGTTTCCTGGTCAAGAATTCTACTGCTTCCTTCAACAATATAGAATCTGACGCTGCTGACGCTCCTGCGTAGTACTCTGCTTCACCACTGCTCAAGCTAACCGACTTCTGGTTCCTAGAAAAGGAGTAAATGCACTGACCGTCTAGGCAAACAATTCCTGAAGATGTTGAGCGCCTTGTGTCCTTCTTTCCTGCCCAATCTGAATCGCTGAAGACTTCCAAAAGGTGGTGTTCCTTGGGCCTTATTCCTGTAAAGTCGTAGTTACCATTCCTGATGGATTCATGGAGATTACTGAGTCCTCTAGGCGTTTTCCTGTACACTAAATGGTATCCTTCAGTTCTCGACATGTACTGCACTAGGTGGACTAAGTGTTTCCAAGAACCATGTGTTGGTTCCGACATCTTGGAGGCCAAACCTCTCACGGCAAACTGCACGTCAGGGCGGATCCTGACTGACATACAAGAGTATGCCAACGCTTTTCCTGAACGATGCCGCTTGTTCCTGGTTCAAGGTCTGAGTGTTGTCCTGTTCCTGCGACTCTTGGGTGCACGGAGTTGGCTTCGAGGCTTTGCTGGTAAGCTTCAGTTCTTCCTTAAGCTTCACAAGATACTTCGGGTCACTCGTGATGTGGAGCTCGTGATTGTGGTAGCTGAATTTCCTTTTAAGGAATCGGATTGTCTGGTGTGACTCTCCTACCTCAAGTTCCTGCTCTGTCAAGAAGGGGCCTTCAACCTTTAGCTCGTAGGTTTCTCCTAGCTTTCCTAGCTTGGGCTCTAGGTGCCTTGTTTTCCCTGCTGCCTGAATGTCATCTACATGCACAACAAGTATGCTGTTCCTGTCGTCACGAAACAAAGTAGGGCAAGCTTTGCTCCTATCAAAGTTCTGCTCTTTGAGGGTTCCTGCAAAATGATCACTCCATAGTAGTGCTGCATCTCGCTGTCCTGGAAGTACTCTCAGCAGTAACAAACCTTCGTTCCTACAACTGGGGTCCTGGTCGCCAAACAGATCCACATATTCCTTCGGGAATTGACATGCACATCGAGTCCTTTGTGGGACCTGCAAGAATGCGTCCTTGACATCAATGGAGTACAGGGAATGTTCCTGTTGTAATCCCAAGATAGGGATAAGTCTCACCAACGATGCGCTCGTAGCTGGGCTGAACGTGTCGTTCCTTACTTCTGCTCCTTTGAACTCTCTCGCTACTAACCTAGCTCTCCGCATCCATCGGCCGTTCCTGAATCGCCAATCGAAGACGAATTTCGTCGTCAACCACTTTGTTCCTTGGTTGCTCTCTTCTTCTTCTGTCTCTCTCTCCTCTTCTCTCTCGAGTTCTTGCAAGGGCCAGTGCCTTCATCTCGGTGAGTCTGTTGATCTCTGTGAGCATTGCCTCACGATCCAGTTCCTGCAACTGGGCTTCTGCAACTTCTGGAGGTCCAGAATCTTCGCTCTTGAAGATGTCTTGTTCCTCATCGGAATCGCCAATGTCCGAATATGAATCTTCCCAGAAAATGTCCTCTGTACCTGGTTCTGCTTCAGGTAGTTCTTCATCATTGTGCTCAAATACTCTTCCTACGTTGAACGGAGGGTACTTCTTCTTCGGAGAATCAATCTTCGGGATCTTGGAACCTGTTCCTACATCGTCAAATTCCATTTTCCTAAGAGGTGCTGGTCCTCTAGCTGAAAGAAGCTCACTTGCCATTGCGCTGTCTGGGATGAGTTCTTCTTCTGAGGCTGCGTCCATTTCCTTACTGCTGCTACTAGAAGACGTTGGGTCTGAAGCTGCTTCGTCGTGTTTGTTTTGGTCGTATTCCTGCTCAAGTTCTTCTTCTGCTTTTCTCTTGCTCTGTGCCTGCTTCGCTTTGCTCTCTAGGTAGGTTGTCCTAGTAGGTCCTGACTTCCCTGCAGAGTCCCCGCCTTGGATGACAATCGGTCCTGCGATCGGTCCTGAAGGTGCGGAAGGTGCCGAGTCCTCGACCGACTGTTCCTGAGTTGCTCCATCCATGACAGGTGGCGCCTCTGCAATTGGTCCTGGAATGTTCTTCCTGGGAATGTTCCTTGTTGCCAGTGTAGTGTGCTTCACTTCCCAAGTGTGAATTCCTACGCTACTTATTCCTTTCACGTCGAAGTGTTCCAAGCAACGTTTTGCGCTACGGCTTGTCTTGATGCCGTCCATGTGCCATGTAATGAAGAGGTTGTTGTCTGTTTTTCCTAAAAACACTCCTCTCAACCAAATAGGGTCACCTTTCCTATTGGCACGTGTTCCTGAACGATTGGTCAAAACCAAAAGTGATTCGCCAAATTCGGCGAGTTGGCCCTCATAAGGCCTTCCTGCCATAAATTCATACGGAGTCATTCCTGTGGAGGAATGGCGATGGTACCTGTTCAAGGTCCATGCCGAGTGCCTGAAAGCCCAACTGAAGATTGGATGAGTATGAGCAATATATGTTCCTGTTCTGTGTTCAAGGTGCCTAATCAGGGTTGTTCCTTGTCTCCTAATGGTCTGGATTGCTCTCTCTGCCATGCCGTTGGTTTCCTTCTGGCCACTGACTGCGTCCTGCAAGACTGTTCCTAGACCTAAAGCTGCTCGCTGCTTCTGGATGACCTGCTTCAGCTTCATCATTGTTCCTTCGTTGTCTGCCTTCAAGTTGATGGTTCCATATCCAAGCTGAGTACTCAAGTAGGTCACTCCTTCGCAAAGGTGCTCTACAAGATCTTTTCCTTTAGATGCTGTCGGGATACAGACCATGTTCCTACTCCAAGAATCAACACACACAAGACTTACTGCCGCTGGTGCCTCATCATGACTTGTTCCTGTAAAACAGAAATCCATACAGAAAGTTGGTCTTGAAGATCTTTCCTTCTCTGGGTTCTCACGAAGGTGTGGAGACTCTTTTCCTTTGCATGCTACACACGTCGGACACCACGATGCATAAGGTAAGTGTGTGAGATTATGCACTGCAACTTCCTCCGGCTTTGGCTGTTTGGGTACCTTCAGAGGTTCAGCTTCTAGAAACTCTTTGTACTTCTTCTGGCCTGAAACAAGTTCCATATGCCTTTCTGCTTCCATAATGGATCTACTGAGCCTTCTGAGAATCTCTTGCTTAGAGCCAGCTTTTGAGACTCCTAGTTCCTTGCACAACTCTCTCAGGGCCTTGAGGCTGTTCTGCTGGTTGTACTCATGACCGTTGAATGTAAAAGACAATTCTCCTGCAAGTTCATGCCTGTGTGCTGGTGCTTGGGCCTCTGAGGTCTCTTCCTGTTCTTCTTCCTGTTCTGGAATCGTGTCCAGTTGGTGAACCTTCTGTTTTGGTCTTCTGGCCTTGGGGTTCACTGGTTCAATGAGTTCGAATACACTACGTCCTGTCCAGGATAAACCTCCTAGTGGTTCTGGGTCTCTGTGAGGCTCATCCAAAGTCCAGAACTTGTCATCCTCAAAGAAATCCTTATTGATCGGTTCTTCTCCATACGTGTACCTGTCTGGCTTGAGGTTTCCAATGTCTACTGGAATGTCATTGGTATCTCGAGGATTGAACAAAGTCTTCCTCAACGAGTTGTGGTACCTCGTGAGTGTAGTGCCATCCATGCTGATTGACCATGCATCCTCAGTGTACTCTTCAAACATCTTTCGATCCTCATCTTCCTTGGGGGTGCCTATGAGGTTCAGCGGAAATTCCTTGAGCGATACTAGCGTAAGCGTGCGGTACTCCTTACTGCCATCGAAGATTGTTCCAAACGGTTCTTCAAGTTCCTCAAACATGATGCTGTGATGCAACAAATACCACTGATCATCATCCTCAATAAGCACTGCTCGATATGCGAACTTTCCTGGTGGAAACATCAAGTAAGTATCAACGTGTTCTGAGGTTCCTAGGCTGAAGTGGACTTGGTAAGGGTCTCGCCAGTTGGTCCAACCAACACGCTGTTCTTCAATGAGTTCCTTTAAGTTCTCGCACAAGTACATAGGGATAGGTTTTGCTTCTGCTTCCCAGTTGACTGCTCTCACAAAGGCTTTTGTTGTAAGTGAGTTGTTGTTGTAGTTCACTGCGATCTTGGTTGTTCCTTCTGTTAGGAAAGTGCCTGTTGCTGTTCCATCTCTGAACTCCCAGCCTTTCTTCAACAGTTTACCTACTGCCAAAAGAGGGTGCACAACCGATGAAATCAAGAACACTTCTTCAACCTTCACAATGTTTCCTTGAACATCCCGAAACTCAACCTCAATGATCCTTTGATCTGAAACCTTAATCCGAGATCCTTGTGCATCTCGCAAAACTACCTTGGTAGTGTTGGGTGCCTTTCTTCCATACTTCTTCATCCACATCGGTGCCAACGAAATGTCGGCTCCTGAATCCAGCACGACCTCGATCTCTCGACTTCTCGCGTTCCTTGCTGCACGCGCAAACCTGGTGATGGTCCTTGAGGGTGCTGTTCTCTCTACTCTGTTCCTTCTAGGAGGATGGTGACATCCGTTCTCACATTCCTGCATGTTTGGGTGCCACGGTGTTTCATGACATCCATTGGGACACTCAAAGTAGTATCCACGATCCTGAGTTCCTATCGGAGTTCCTTCTAGATGCCATTGCAACCATGTATCATCACTCACCTCATCACAGTCCTGAAACTCATCATCTTCATCACCAATCCAAAACTCTTCTGTCTCACTCCTCTCTTCCTGAACTTCTTCACCAACAACCCGCAAAACTCTTCCGAAGTACTCAATCTCTATCTCTTCAGAGTTCTCACTCAGCGCGAATTCCTCCGGAAAGCTTGTGGGCTCGTCTCCCATGTGGTACATGGAGACCATCCTAATCACTGGTCTTTGGGTTCCTTGGCTTGCTTGGCTTTGGCTTGTTGAGGTCTTGTTGGCTGACGAAGGGGCCTGAGTAGAAGTACCTGTAGTGCTTGCTTGCTCGCTCTGGTTTTCAAGGTCAACGTTCCTGGCCTGATAACCCATGTCACGCATCTTCTGTCTGCACTGTGCTTCGAAATGTCCATACTTATGACAGTAGTGACACACTCCTGTAGCTGCTTGGGCTTTGCCTTTACCTTTTCCTTTGTGTCTGAAGAAACCTCTTCCTCGACCTTTGCCTTTTCCTTTGTAACCTCTGAAACCTCTACCTCGGCCTTTCCAGTTGCCTCGACCTCTGCCTTTGCCAAAACCTCCGAAACCTTTACCTTTACCTTTGCCTTTGCTGTCAAAGCCGTAACCTTTTCCAAAGTCCTTTCCACCTTTCTTGCCTTTTCCTTTACCTTTGCCTTTATGGTGAACATAACCTTTGCCATAGCCTTTCTTTCCTTTGTACCATGCTTGGTTGATATCCATTGCTGCAAGACCACCATGGTCATCACCTTTGTCGATCAAGTCTGTTGTGGTTCGGTGAGGTGTTCCTTGCTGGGCTGCCAAAGAGTTAGTCCAACGCTCGGTTGACTCATAGTTCACAAGGTACTGACGAAGAGTATTGTACTGTGTCTTCTCATCCATGTTGAGCAACAAGTGCCTTTTCACGTCAGGTTTCATACCTTGAATAAGAGTAGATACTTTCAAATTCTCCTGTACCTTTTCTCCAGTAGCCTTCTCGTACTTCTCGATGTGTTCCTCATATTCGAGGATATTCTCAGCAATTCCTTTGTTGTGAGCGAATTTGTAGTTGAGAATGTTGTGAAACAACTCCAACGATCTCGCACGATTCGTTGGTTGATATTCCTTGAGTAGCATACGGTAAGCTTCCATACCGTTCTCCTCAGCTACATGCTTTACAACTCGGTACGGCCTTCCTTTAGTGTATGAACAAAGAACACTGTACAGGCGTCTGCTTGTTTCCTTTGCTTCTGCAGACATCTCAGCCATCTTCACTTGCTTATCATCTTTTAGGTTCCTTTCGGCGATGTCCATGATCTTCACCATGTTGGAATCCACTGCTCCAAGCCAGATCCGCATCCTGTTCCTGAACTCTGTCCATCCACTCTTCTCTTCTTGCCATGTTCCTGGGGAAAATGCTTCGGGGCTTTTAATCAGCTTGTGCAACTCCACTTCTCCAGGCTTTCTTTGTTCCTTTACTGCTTTCTCCAGAGATGCTCCTATCTCCTCAAGTGTCGTTGCTGCATTCGTGTGGGCGTCTGCCAACGCTGTTTGCGCTGTCTTCTGCTGTTCCTGAACTGCTGTCAGGGTTTCCTGGAATGCTTGTGTAAGTCCTGCTTCTCTTTGACTTCCTGAAGCTGCTGAGTTCCTGATCTCCTCTGCTAGTGTTTGTATTCCTTGTAAGGTCTGTGCATTGATCTCGGCAAGTGCCTTCAATGCATCCTCCATTCCTTTTGCTGTTTCAAGGTTGCTGTACACTAGTGCTGCTAAAAGTAGCGACTTGCACTGTTTCCTGCACACTGCTTGTGCTCTCCTTTCTCCTCTTGTCTTCCTTTGGTGCTTTGAGCGGTTGCTTGCTCTTGCGAAAAACACACTAGAATAGTACGACAGGGTGATCCAAGTAATCAGTCCCATTGGGGTTCCTAAGAACACTGCTATGCGAATTCCTTGAAATACAACTCTGTTGGAAATGACTTCCTGAACTATCACATGCACGACGTCGTGAAACTTCTTTCCTACAGTTGCTAGCTTTTCTACGAAACTGTGAACATGTTCCTGTACAAATTTCCTCAGTACTTCTCGCTGTTGTTTTACTAGGTACCTAGGGGCGTAGCCTGACTCAAGGCTCTCACTCTCCTGGTTCTCGGTGTTCTGGTTGCCGTTCCTGTTCTCTTCCGTGTAGTACTCGCCGGTCACGCTAACGACGCTGTAGAGCTCGTTCATCACTTGGTTCGCGCACAACAAAGCGTACGGTACCATGACTTTTCCTATCTCCACATAGTCCTTAATCGTGTACGCGTTCGTGTTCCTGATCGTGTTCACGTTGGTGCCGTCGGGGTTCACGCTGCACTCGTTGTAGCCTTGCTGGTAGTACTCGCCGTACACGTCATAGTTCCTGTAGCGGTTCCGGTGCGTATTGGGCTTCCTTCTGCTCGACCACACTGCCATGAGCTCGCTCTCGTCGCTCTCCACGTAAGTGAGTTCCTTTCTCCCACGGCTCGCATCCTTGGAGGATAAGACGTCTCCAAGGGCAAGTTCTTCCTTGGTCTCCACGTTGTTGCCAAGGGCCTGCCACGGTCTCACCGCCATACTTCTTGCTCCTGGGACCAAGATCATCCCGCACAAAGTTGCGAGGCTTCCCAGTGCGAAACCAACCAGCAGCACCATACATGCTGCCAAACCGTAGCACTTCATGTTCCTTTTCTCTCTCTCTTCCACCAACACTCGGTCGGGGTAGCAATCGGCGCAAGCGTCAAAGTCTCGCGCGTTTCCTGCTGTCACGTTGTGGTTGCGAAGGTGTCCACAACCTCTGCGGTGGTACTTTGTTCCTGAACGGACTGCGATCCTGAGCGTGGGCATGTTGAGCACTGTCTCCGTCTTCTTGGTGATCTGCTCATTTGCGCGCATCTGCTTCCATCCGGCAACGAGGCAAACTGCCATGGCGCCGAGCATCATGGTTCCTATGGCTACGAGTAGCATCATCGCTGCCAAGGAGGTTCCTGGAGGCAGCTCCGCTACCATGTTAAAGAACGGGCTTCACTAAGGGTTCCTACCCACAAAGACTGTCGGACACTTTTGTTCCTGGGCACGGTGTGTCCTGGGGTCTCGAGCCTGCACGTCGCGTGTGCGTGACGGCTGTTCCTGTACATTAACTGTACTGCACTAGCTGTGTTACTGTTCCTGGCAGAATGTTTAACAGGGCTCCAAAAGCACGTTTTGGAGGGGTTCCGATGACAGACCAGCCGCAGAATCCGCGCCAAAGTGCTGTCTCCCACAAAGCACAAACTCCGAACTGACCTCCAGAACGCACTTTTGCAGGCTCCAAAAACACATTTTGGAGGGGTTCCGACGACAGAACGGCCTTGCGAAACGCGCTTTCTTTCCGCCATCCGCGAATGACCAACATCGTTTCGAATGCATGCGGCATGATACAAAACCGCCACCCCCGTCGAGGTTTGGAGTCGATGGTTTGCTTTCAAATGCTTGAAAAAAGGGGCTGAAGAACGACGCGGCGAAGCCAAATCCTGTGGCCCTGCCAGCACTTTAACAACTTCGGAGCCAAAAAGCGCGATTTCGAGCGTGCACGCCCAAAGCCGGAAACCACGGCCCTGCCGACGTTTCGTGCACTTTCAAGCCTCCCCAACATAGCGAAGTTACAAGTAACGAACTCCGAATTCATTGGCCCCGCCAATACAAAACGCACCTCCGCGCGTACAAGCGACCGCCCAACTCTTTGCACAAGCGAACGGGCAAATCTTTGCACAAGTGACCGCTCAGCCTCCCTTTGGGGCTGTGAGGGGTTTGGCGGTTTAGATGCTGACGCTTGACGGCGCCGTTGATGGTACTGAGAGAAATCAATGCTGGCGAGAATGGTGACAACAGTGACGGCTGTGTGGGAGCTTACCAAGCTGGAATGCGGCAATGGATCCCTCATACTTCTCCAGAAAAGATCTTCTCAAATGTATACCCTCAACGCAGCTGCCATATCTACGAAAACATAACAAGGCTCAGGGATATACAAGGGTAATGAAAAAACAAAAAGGATATCCTCAAGTCCTCAAGGACCATACCGGGTTGTTTTGAGAAAGCTCTCATTGAACACCCTTTTTGCCCCATGGCACCAATAATCCCGAAGATCCTCACATCCTAGAAAGATGGTGAAACGCCAGGCCGCTAGGAGCGCAAGACCTCGCATCCACATATCAATAAGGGGGAAGTCACGCCTTGCAAGCTTTTCGGCGGCTTTCAAAGCTGCCTGTGACAGACTTTGCAACACCAGACTCATGCCAGTCTCTCGGACTGGCCTCCTACAAGCTGGAAAACTACGTCCAGCAACTGAGATCAGTCGGTGCATCAGAACTTCCAACAACTTCAATGCTAGGAACATACGCTGAATGACACTCGGATTCCCAAGATGATGCAAGGCCATACTGTTGTAGAATGGCTCGCCCCGACTCTCATTTCAACCGCTACGGTTGTTTGGTGCATGCAGCATGCCAGAAGCTAGGGGATGTAGGGCCTACAGCACCCCAGCTTCTGCCAGCAGAGGCCTACAACTACAGCAGCCTGGGGACCCTGGTTGGAAGGCGATATGACGGCAAGGATATGACAGCTTCTAATCGTTGGAATTATGGACTCTGCCATCTTGTAGGAAATCTCTGAGGTGCAGTCGAAGACTGTCATACAAGAAGGAATATTTTGTGATAGAAAAACTCCACAGTTTCGGGTCCACATGGGGTAGCATCAAAAACAGCAACAGCCAGATTGATTCTCCAACTTCAGCACATGTCAAGCACTGACCGTCCTGAAGCAATTCAATTCCAATGGCCTCAAAATTCCTGCCGACTTGCATACAACTGCCCAACCCAACCAGAAACCCTGACCCTCAGGCGAGAACACTACTGTGGAGAAGCCGTGGGCGTTAGGTTTCGTTCCAGGGCCCCCTTAATTCTGCTTACGAGCCTTCTCAATTGAAGAAGCAACGCCGGCAGCAGCGTTCCAAAAGCCCGACCTAGAGTCGTTGGAAGGTCAAGGTGGCCGATGGTGGCCGTAGCAGTGCACATGACGCGCCTGCTTCTCACGAGGCCTCTCCGGGACGAGGTCCTCTTCAACCTTGTCGAGGGCCCAGGGCAGCATCCAGCCGTAACCTTGCACACGACGCACCTCGCCCTTAGGGATGAGGAGGGACTCCTCGTCGAGAGCCTTGTCAGAGCACAAGGGCACCCAGGGGCCAACATCCAGTGTCAGATGGAAGTACGAACAATTGCAGCCTCTTCGTCGTGCTCACCGACCTCTCCAAGGCTCAGGGACTAGAATGTCATGTCTCGCCGCACATGAATGACGAACAACTTCAAACTGGCTTCAGACACCGTCCTGAAGCCAGTCCTTGGCTTCAATAGGGCTTCAAATACTCCACGTCACCAATTTACTTAAACTGGTGTGGCTTCAAACACAGTCCCAGTATGGGGGAATCGTATTGTGGAGCCCTAGACTTCGGAACTGTTTATTCCAATTTACTTAAACTTGGGCTTCTTGCGACTTTTCTGCTACGTTCGTTTAACCTCGGCGCGGGTCCCTTCGGGTCCTCATTTTTCCCACAGAAACCTGTGTTTGGGTCTCTCGCGGGTCCCCCATTTCCCACACAAAACGTGCGCGCGGGTCCCTGCGGGTCCCCGTTTCCCTTGGTTTTCCACCATACCCCGTTTGAGAATATTAATAAAGGGAGAGGGTGTGTGACGAGCGAGGCCGGCCACGGAGCAGGTTATCCGTCATTGTCCAAAAGGTGTGTTTGATACAACCAGGTGGCTGACCCAAGACGAGTCCTCATGGTCAGTATTACCATCACTTCCCATGAAGCCGGCTTCAATAGCTTCCCCAATACTGGGACGGTATTTGAAGCCAGTTTGAAGCCGGCTTCAATAGGGCTTCGAATACTCCCCTGAAGCCGGCATCAATAGCTTCACCAATACTGCGACTGTATCTGAAGCCAGTTTGAAGCAGGCTTCACGTCACCAATTTACTTAAACTGGTGCCGTACACGGTGATCCAATACTGGGACGGTATTTGAAGCCAGTTTGAAGCCGGCTTCAATAGGGCTTCAAATACGATTCCCCAATATTGGGACGGTATTTGAAGCCGAGGGGACTCGGGATATTTAAAATTCTAAATAGACGGGTAACCATGAGGAATCGTCATGGGTCAGCCGCTGGCCTCAGGATGCCACCAGCAGAAATTTAGTTCGCGGCCTGCCCCAAGTCCCAGTATTACCATCACTTCCCATGAAGCCGGCTTCAATAGCTTCCCCAATACTGGGACGGTATTTGAAGCCAGTTTGAAGCCGGCTTCAATAGGGCTTCAAATACTCCCCTGAAGCCGGCATCAATAGCTTCACCAATACTGCGACTGTATCTGAAGCCAGTTTGAAGCAGGCTTCACGTCACCAATTTACTTAAACTGGTGCCGTACACGGTGATCCAATACTGGGACGGTATTTGAAGCCAGTTTGAAGCCGGCTTCAATAGGGCTTCAAATACGATTCCCCAATACTGGGACGGTATTTGAAGCCGAGGGGACTCGGGATATTTAAAATTCTAAATAGACGGGTAACCATGAGGAATCGTCATGGGTCAGCCGCTGGCCTCAGGATGCCACCAGCAGAAATTCAAATCCCGCCCCAGCATTGCGGAATCGTAGTTGACACCCAAATCCTGGGAGGGGCCATCGGCTTCAAAGACCGTCCCAGTGTTATGGAATCGTGTGTTGAAGGTGGCTTCAAACACAGTCCCAGTATGGGGGAATCGTATTGTGGAGCCCTAGACTTCAGGGTGTGTGACGAGCGAGGCCGGCCACGGAGCAGGTTATCCGTCATTGTCCAAAAGGTGTGTTTGATACAACCAGGTGGCTGACCCAAGACGAGTCCTCATGGTCAGTATTACCATCACTTCCCATGAAGCCGGCTTCAATAGCTTCCCCAATACTGGGACGGTATTTGAAGCCAGTTTGAAGCCGGCTTCAATAGGGCTTCAAATACTCCCCTGAAGCCGGCATCAATAGCTTCACCAATACTGCGACTGTATCTGAAGCCAGTTTGAAGCAGGCTTCACGTCACCAATTTACTTAAACTGGTGCCGTACACGGTGATCCAATACTGGGACGGTATTTGAAGCCAGTTTGAAGCCGGCTTCAATAGGGCTTCAAATACGATTCCCCAATATTGGGACGGTATTTGAAGCCGAGGGGACTCGGGATATTTAAAATTCTAAATAGACGGGTAACCATGAGGAATCGTCATGGGTCAGCCGCTGGCCTCAGGATGCCACCAGCAGAAATTTAGTTCGCGGCCTGCCCCAAGTCCCAGTATTACCATCACTTCCCATGAAGCCGGCTTCAATAGCTTCCCCAATACTGGGACGGTATTTGAAGCCAGTTTGAAGCCGGCTTCAATAGGGCTTCAAATACTCCCCTGAAGCCGGCATCAATAGCTTCACCAATACTGCGACTGTATCTGAAGCCAGTTTGAAGCAGGCTTCACGTCACCAATTTACTTAAACTGGTGCCGTACACGGTGATCCAATACTGGGACGGTATTTGAAGCCAGTTTGAAGCCGGCTTCAATAGGGCTTCAAATACGATTCCCCAATACTGGGACGGTATTTGAAGCCGAGGGGACTCGGGATATTTAAAATTCTAAATAGACGGGTAACCATGAGGAATCGTCATGGGTCAGCCGCTGGCCTCAGGATGCCACCAGCAGAAATTCAAATCCCGCCCCAGCATTGCGGAATCGTAGTTGACACCCAAATCCTGGGAGGGGCCATCGGCTTCAAAGACCGTCCCAGTGTTATGGAATCGTGTGTTGAAGGTGGCTTCAAACACAGTCCCAGTATGGGGGAATCGTATTGTGGAGCCCTAGACTTCAGGGTGTGTGACGAGCGAGGCCGGCCACGGAGCAGGTTATCCGTCATTGTCCAAAAGGTGTGTTTGATACAACCAGGTGGCTGACCCAAGACGAGTCCTCATGGTCAGTATTACCATCACTTCCCATGAAGCCGGCTTCAATAGCTTCCCCAATACTGGGACGGTATTTGAAGCCAGTTTGAAGCCGGCTTCAATAGGGCTTCAAATACTCCCCTGAAGCCGGCATCAATAGCTTCACCAATACTGCGACTGTATCTGAAGCCAGTTTGAAGCAGGCTTCACGTCACCAATTTACTTAAACTGGTGCCGTACACGGTGATCCAATACTGGGACGGTATTTGAAGCCAGTTTGAAGCCGGCTTCAATAGGGCTTCAAATACGATTCCCCAATACTGGGACGGTATTTGAAGCCGAGGGGACTCGGGATATTTAAAATTCTAAATAGACGGGTAACCATGAGGAATCGTCATGGGTCAGCCGCTGGCCTCAGGATGCCACCAGCAGAAATTCAAATCCCGCCCCAGCATTGCGGAATCGTAGTTGACACCCAAATCCTGGGAGGGGCCATCGGCTTCAAAGACCGTCCCAGTGTTATGGAATCGTGTGTTGAAGGTGGCTTCAAACACAGTCCCAGTATGGGGGAATCGTATTGTGGAGCCCTACAATACTGGGACGGTATTTGAAGCCAGTTTGAAGCCGGCTTCAATAGGGCTTCAAATACGATTCCCCAATACTGGGACGGTATTTGAAGCCGAGGGGACTCGGGATATTTAAAATTCTAAATAGACGGGTAACCATGAGGAATCGTCTTGGGTCAGCCGCTGGCGTCAGGATGCCACCAGCAGAAATTCAATCCCCGCCCCAGCTTGGGGGGGCGGGAGGAATCGTCGTTGACACCCAAATCTGGGAGAGGGCCCAATCGGCTTCAAAAAAAAAAAAAAAGACCGTCCCCAGTGATAACTCTGGAATCGTGTGTTGAAGTAACAGTGCTTCAAACACCATTCCCATTATGGGGGAAATCGTAAATTGTGGAGCCCTAGCCTTCAGGGTTGTGAACGACGCGGCCGGCCACGGCCCGCAGGTTATCCGTCATTGTCCAAAAGGTGTGTTTCGAATACAACAGGTGGCTACCCAAGACGAGTCCTCTGGTCAGTAAATACCATCACTTCCCATGAAGCCGGCTTCAATAGCTTCCCCAATACTGGGACGGTATTTGAAGCCAGTTTGAAGCCGGCTTCAATAGGGCTTCAAATACGCCCCTGAAGCCGGCATCAATAGCTTCACCAATACTGCGACTGTATCTGAAGCCAGTTTGAAGCAGGCTTCACGTCACCAATTTACTTAAACTGGTGCCGTACACGGTGATCCAATACTGGGACGGTATTTGAAGCCAGTTTGAAGCCGGCTTCAATAGGGCTTCAAATACGATTCCCCAATATTGGGACGGTATTTGAAGCCGAGGGGACTCGGAATATTTAAAATTCTAAATAGACGGGTAACCATGAGGAATCGTCATGGGTCAGCCGCTGGCCTCAGGATGCCACCAGAAGAAATTCAAATCCCGCCCCAGCATTGCGGAATCGTAGTTGACACCCAAATCCTGGGAGGGGCCATCGGCTTCAAAGACCGTCCCAGTGTTATGGAATCGTGTGTTGAAGGTGGCTTCAAACACAGTCCCAGTATGGGGGAATCGTATTGTGGAGCCCTACAATACTGGGACGGTATTTGAAGCCAGTTTGAAGCCGGCTTCAATAGGGCTTCAAATACGATTCCCCAATACTGGGACGGTATTTGAAGCCGAGGGGACTCGGGATATTTAAAATTCTAAATAGACGGGTAACCATGAGGAATCGTCTTGGGTCAGCCGCTGGCCTCAGGATGCCACCAGCAGAAATTTAGTTCGCGGCCTGCCCCAAGTCCCAGTATTACCATCACTTCCCATGAAGCCGGCTTCAATAGCTTCCCCAAAGCCGGCTTCAATAGGGCTTCAAATATCCCGAGTCCCCTCGGCTTCAAATACCGTCCCAGTATTGGGGAATCGTGTCGTTTTTCTTGAAGCGATGGTGTTCGGGGACTTGGGGGCAGGTCGCGAACTACAAATCCTGGGAGGGGCCATCGGCTTCAAAGACCGTCCCAGTGTTATGGAATCGTGTGTTGAAGGTGGCTTCAAACACAGTCCCAGTATGGGGGAATCGTATTGTGGAGCCCTAGACTTCGGAACTGTTTATTCCAATTTACTTAAACTTGGGCTTCTTGCGACTTTTCTGCTACGTTCGTTTAACCTCGGCGCGGGTCCCTTCAATAGCTTCCCCAATACTGGGACGGTATTTGAAGCCAGTTTGAAGCCGGCTTCAATAGGGCTTCAAATACTCCCCTGAAGCCGGCGTCAATAGCTTCACCAATACTGCGACTGTATCTGAAGCCAGTTTGAAGCAGGCTTCACGTCACCAATTTACTTAAACTGGTGCCGTACACGGTGATCCAATACTGGGACGGTATTTGAAGCCAGTTTGAAGCCGGGGTGTGTGACGAGCGAGGCCGGCCACGGAGCAGGTTATCCGTCATTGTCCAAAAGGTGTGTTTGATACAACCAGGTGGCTGACCCAAGACGAGTCCTCATGGTCAGTATTACCATCACTTCCCATGAAGCCGGCTTCAATAGCTTCCCCAATACTGGGACGGTATTTGAAGCCAGTTTGAAGCCGGCTTCAATAGGGCTTCAAATACTCCCCTGAAGCCGGCATCAATAGCTTCACCAATACTGCGACTGTACCTGAAGCCAGTTTGAAGCCGGCTTCACGTCACCAATTTACTTAAACTGGTGCCGTACTACACGGTGATCCAATACTGGGACGGTATTTGAAGCCAGTTTGAAGCCGGCTTCAATAGGGTTTCAAATACGATTCCCCAATACTGGGACGGTATTTGAAGCCGAGGGGACTCGGGATATTTAAAATTCTAAATAGACGGGTAACCATGAGGAATCGTCATGGGTCAGCCGCTGGCCTCAGGATGCCACCAGCAGAAATTCAAATCCCGCCCCAGCATTGCGGAATCGTAGTTGACACCCAAATCCTGGGAGGGGCCATCGGCTTCAAAGACCGTCCCAGTGTTATGGAATCGTGTGTTGAAGGTGGCTTCAAACACAGTCCCAGTATGGGGGAATCGTATTGTGGAGCCCTAGACTTCGGAACTGTTTATTCCAATTTACTTAAACTTGGGCTTCTTGCGACTTTTCTGCTACGTTCGTTTAACCTCGGCGCGGGTCCCTTCGGGTCCTCATTTTTCCCACAGAAACCTGTGTGCGGGTCCCTGCGGGTCCTTCGCGGGTCCCCCATTTCCCACACAAAACGTGCGCGCGGGTCCCTGCGAGTCCCCGTTTCCCTTGGTTTTCCACCATACCCCGTTTGAGAATATTAATAAAGGGGGAGGGTGTGTGACGAGCGAGGCCGGCCACGGAGCAGGTTATCCGTCATTGTCCAAAAGGTGTGTTTGATACAACCAGGTGGCTGACCCAAGACGAGTCCTCATGGTCAGTATTACCATCACTTCCCATGAAGCCGGCTTCAATAGCTTCCCCAATACTGGGACGGTATTTGAAGCCAGTTTGAAGCCGGCTTCAATAGGGCTTCAAATACTCCCCTGAAGCCGGCATCAATAGCTTCACCAATACTGCGACTGTATCTGAAGCCAGTTTGAAGCAGGCTTCACGTCACCAATTTACTTAAACTGGTGCCGTACACGGTGATCCAATACTGGGACGGTATTTGAAGCCAGTTTGAAGCCGGCTTCAATAGGGCTTCAAATACGATTCCCCAAATACTGGGACGGTATTTGAAGCCGAGGGGACTCGGGATATTTAAAATTCTAAATAGACGGGTAACCATGAGGAATCGTCATGGGTCAGCCGCTGGCCTCAGGATGCCACCAGCAGAAATTCAAATCCCGCCCCAGCATTGCGGAATCGTAGTTGACACCCAAATCCTGGGAGGGGCCATCGGCTTCAAAGACCGTCCCAGTGTTATGGAATCGTGTGTTGAAGGTGGCTTCAAACACAGTCCCAGTATGGGGGAATCGTATTGTGGAGCCCGGCCTCAAAAACCGCCCCAGTATTGGGGCAGGTTTTGCTTTAGTGTCCCACCCAATAAGTTGTTACGGTCATGGGGTTGTCTACAGCGAAGTAGAATGCCGTCCGACTTCCTGTATAAGGGGTCCAAATCACCAATTTACTTAAACTGGTGCCCGTACTCTATCTAGTGTCCCACCCAATGAACTCAAATCCTGGGAGGGGCCATCGGCTTCAAAGACCGTCCCAGTGTTATGGAATCGTGTGTTGAAGGTGGCTTCAAACACAGTCCCAGTATGGGGGAATCGTATTGTGGAGCCCTAGACTTCAGGGTGTGTGACGAGCGAGGCCGGCCACGGAGCAGGTTATCCGTCATTGTCCAAAAGGTGTGTTTGATACAACCAGGTGGCTGACCCAAGACGAGTCCTCATGGTCAGTATTACCATCACTTCCCATGAAGCCGGCTTCAATAGCTTCCCCAATACTGGGACGGTATTTGAAGCCAGTTTGAAGCCGGCTTCAATAGGGCTTCAAATACTCCCCTGAAGCCGGCGTCAATAGCTTCACCAATACTGCGACTGTATCTGAAGCCAGTTTGAAGCAGGCTTCACGTCACCAATTTACTTAAACTGGTGCCGTACACGGTGATCCAATACTGGGACGGTATTTGAAGCCAGTTTGAAGCCGGCTTCAATAGGGCTTCAAATACGATTCCCCAATATTGGGACGGTATTTGAAGGCGAGGGGACTCGGGATATTTAAAATTCTAAATAGACGGGTAACCATGAGGAATCGTCATGGGTCAGCCGCTGGCCTCAGGATGCCACCAGCAGAAATTCAAATCCCGCCCCAGCATTGCGGAATCGTAGTTGACACCCAAATCCTGGGAGGGGCCATCGGCTTCAAAGACCGTCCCAGTGTTATGGAATCGTGTGTTGAAGGTGGCTTCAAACACAGTCCCAGTATGGGGGAATCGTATTGTGGAGCCCT